>RJWH01000586.1:326919-563144 GCA_004363575.1 Solenodon paradoxus
TCTCTCTCTCTCTCTCTCTCTCTCTCTCTCTCTCTCTCTCTCTCTCTCTCTCTCTCTCACACACACACACACACACACACACATTACAGTGTCCCAGGAATGAAAAGCCACCCTCTATTGCCCTATTCTAGAACTTAGAAAGTGGTTTCTCAAACTTTGTGCACAGGAACAACCTTGGGATATCATTCAAGTTCAGATTTGGATCCAACCCATCCAGAATGGGACCTGAGATCTGGAGTTTCTAATGCTGTGGCAGAGGCTGCTGTCCCAAGGACCACATTTGAATTGTAAAACACAAACCAACAACATAAACCTGTGCTAGTAGCTGCTGAGACACTAACTCTTTGTCAGATGCGCTGAAATGACAAGTCATTAGGGCACTGTTTTCCATGGGATTCCAGGAGGCCATGGAGGACACATAACTTAGAACATGAACACAATGCCAAATGCCTTCCAGATGCAAGGCTATCAATATCGGCATTAATAATTAATACCGATAAAATCATTAGGAATGCGAATGCATAGTGATGAAAGTAGATATTGGTAATTCACAATCACTGGTTCTGGCGAGGAGCATTGAAACATAATCAACAGTGACCACTCCACAAACATACTGTCATTTAGAAAGGAAATGCTAAGTAACAGCCTCTAAGGGGCAGTCTTCCTCCTGGGAGGCAGGTGTGGTAGATTGGCAGTGCTGTTTAAGTGTCTAATATCAAGGAGTTAAATGGCTTATCAGGCTAGCAGATAAAGCAAGCCAATAGCAAATGCCCGGAACAAAGACATAAAAAGAAAAGATAGAACTTAGACACCAAAAAGGTGTTTCAATTTGGATTGATGATGTTAGCTTGGTTTGAGCCCCCTCTCATTCTATCCTTTGATCAGAATTTAAGACTCATTCCTCCCTTTCAATTCAGCAAGTAATAATAAGGCATTATCACGCCAAAGGACTTTCCTAGGAGTGAATGGAAATCTGTCACAATTCCTGCTTTAAAAGAACAGCTTAATAATATACCAATTTATACCAATAATGTGGTACAAATATCATATTAGACAGAAGATAAGATTATCAGAGGATAACAAGCACATTGCCACAGAGTTCAAAAGGCACTGCGGTCAAGAGTGGAAGAGAGGTCATTCTAGAAAACCTTTGCATGTGATACAATTCCATCAGGCAGAGGTAAAAAGGAGAGATGTAAGGTGGTAAAAGAGTGATGTGCAGGAAAGTATGTGGAATGGTAACCCTTTTTCCCAGAATAAAGAGGGCAGGGAAGAGGGTAAAAGCAATGCTTGAAAGATGGGCAGAGGTTCTGATTAGCAGCCTGGACAGTTTTTACTTCACTTCCGAAGTTTTGAGCAGTGGGCTCTCCTGATCAGAAATATACCAAGAAGACAGATCTGCTGTTAACAGCTTGCCAGGGTGACCCAGAGCCTGATAATCGTGGCAACAGAGAAGAGGGGGTAGGATTGTAAGATAAGGGACCATGAAGGTAGAAACGGTGAAAACAGCTGTGGGAAGTTAAACATAAAGATGCTTAAACCCAGACATAATTAACAGTGTGCATTAATTCATGGAGGAGAGGGATTTGCTTGATGTTACTAAGAGTTTATGTGTAGAGGACTAGAAAAATGCTGATACCACTAAGATGTGAGAAATCTAGAAGGGAACTCCTGGTTGGTTTTACTCAGGTTTATTTGGGAAAGACTATCAGACACTGAATTCACTTTGGACAATTTCAGCTAGAGGCTCGGAGAGACAGTCAAGTGGAGAGGTTTCCAAGCTAGAAATTCAAGCCTTGCTCTGAAGAAGTGTGTTTTGGTTCAGAGCTTGTGTTTGTTCTCATGTGTGAGACTCCTAGGTATGTATCTGGAGTTTAATTGTTGGCGAAAGGTGAGGTCAGTGAGGTATACTAAAGAGAGAAATAGAGAGTGTTCAGGACAGCAGCTTACAGCATGTCATCTTCCCGCTCTCAGTGTCGTCATCTGTAAAACACGAATAACGGCATCTTCTACATAAATCAATTTTGTGGATTAAATGAAAGAATGTACTATTTTCTCATATTTTCACACTAATCACGTTCACTGTTGTAACCTCAAACCCTAACTTCGTGTTGGGCAGACCGAAGTCTCTACCATGCTCACCGAATGAACACATGAAGAATGATGGAGCATGAAGAGACACGAAAGTATAACTCAAAATATGGGATGAGCTAACCAAAGGAACTAACTCCATCTCATGGAAATCAAGTCGGAGGAAATTTTGTTAGAGAGGGAGATACAGGTAATGGTCCAGAGAAAGCTAAAGGGGAAATGTCAATACCCCTTGAAATATTTTTTTCGTGTTGTTTGGGAGAAGGATGTGGTTTCAAAGAGTTGATAACATTCAGAGAATTGTTTTAATATAAAGGTCTGACTGTGATGAATGGCAAAGGAATTTAAGGAAGAAAGTTAGGTTATTCTTTAAAGAAATTTGACAATGAACTGAAGATAAAAGAGAGGGTTGGGGATAGAGAGCTGGAGAAGCATGAGGAAAGTTGGTGGTCTTTAGTAAAGGGAAAGTCTAAACATACTACGCTGATGCAGTTGTGGGGCCAAAAGTGTGGAAGAGAATTCCTAGAGAAGGGGAGAACTGATTGAGCAATGTCTGTAAAGAAAAACAGAACTAGTGACCCAAGAGTGCAAGTAATTCATCTTAAAAAGTAAAGGGTTGGTATGCCATGGCGGAGTACTGATTAGCTCAATCGCCTCTGAAGGAGCAAGTCAAGTACCCCTGGGTTCAAGTCCCGAGTCCGGAGGAAAACAACCATTGTGAACAACTAAGTAAAAATGAAAGAAAATAACATGCTTCTTCCTCCTCTCTCTTCCTGCCTGCCTGCTCACCTTCATTCCTTCTACATCTTTCCTTTAAAACAAAAACAAAAGTAAAGGGTCACCTGTTTCTCAGATGCAAGAACAAAGGAGTAGAAACAAGATCTATTGCAATTAAGTAGAATGGCAGGAAGTGGGAAATGCTCACATTCTTTTTTCCTCAAATCTCCAGGAAAACAGAGATATGGCCTTTTACTTCTGATCAACAAGAGATAGTATTGTCAGCCAGAAAATATGGAGAATATTGTAAGTTTTAATAGGGATACCACAGTTAAGCTTCAGATGTGGCAAATGACCAAATGATCTGACTAGGGGAGGAATCTGCCTCAGGGGCAACTAATATACATTGATTATAATGAAGACAATCAGTAGTTTAATGCATTTCTCTCCTAACAATATTCAAAGACACAATAAGAGAAACAAAGCGTACAGTATGGCTTAACCAAGTCTGGTATTCAACAAAGGAGAAATTCCAGGAAACCAAACTAGAGAGGGATTTCCTGGAGCAGACTGGGAGCCAGTGAGCCCTCAAGCCATTCAGACCTGGGGTTTCCTTGCCATGCTGCCAATGGTAAGACCTTGCATGATGTATATAACCTCTCAGCCTTCATTTTCTCCTCTGAAACTGAGAAAGGACTGTTCACCCTGCCGTGTCAGGGTTCATGAGAGGATAGTATTTATTGGTAAAGCAGTGGTTCTCAGACTGAAGTATTCGTCACAATCACCTGTGGGGCTTGTCAAAACACAGGTCCCCTTCCGAGAGTTTACGATTATTAAGTCTTGGATGGGTCTCAGAAATGTGTTTCTTACAAGTGTCACCGTGATGCTATCACCAATGGCCTAGAGAATCACATTTTATAAAACCCTGCTATATAGCATCTACCACAATGCCTCGTATACAGCAAATACTAAACAGGTGGCAGCTAGTGTTCAGAGTTGACGGTGAGCTCGCGGTGTGACGCTGAAGATGGAGTTCAAGTAGAACATCTGTCAGTGAAACGTGAAGAATAATGGACAGGGATTCTTGGAAAAGCTGGAGTATTTGAAGGTTGTAAATAAGGAACATTAAAGTTGGTGTAAAGGACATTCTAAGAAAGTTTCAAGATGAGGAGATTTGGGACAGGGGGAGAATGCAAGAGTTCAGAATCTTGGTGGTCTCCTCAGGTTTAACCCAATGCTTTCTTAAAAGGGTGGTTTATGGCTACATGTCAAGAAGGTCATAGCAATAAATTCAGATCACAGAAAGAGCAAACTGGGTCAAGAGAGGACAACAACCTGTCAACACCATGGCTATGACTGAACACAGCCTCCCAGAAGCAGGAGTCAGGTGACATCACCTACCTATCACTGTCTGAGGGAAGGATGTGTAAACTCCTGTCACTCACACTGGGAAACTGTCCCTACTCTCAAACTCGGCAAAAAAGTCACTCCTGGAAATTCATGTGACTTCTTTAAGTAGGAAACTTCAGTATAAATCAAGGTATAATATTACAATATAATGTATAAAAAGCACATCTAGAAGGGGTTAAGAAGATGTGGCCTAGATATTTAGCTTTCTGGTGAGATTCAACTTCACTGACTTTTAGCCTCTCTGTACTGAGTCTATTTTATCAAATTTTGTGGTTGGTTATTTATGTGGACTATCTTTAATCCTAAATAAGATCACTCTTCAGAGATGAGAAAACAGGCTCAGAAAGATTAAAAAATTTCCCTGAGATTATACTTGATGAACTTTGATTTCTCTGATTAGAAAGCATACACCATTTCTACTCTAAACCATTATCTTTAAAAAAAGTTAAATTAAATAAAAAAAACACAGTCCATTCACACTCCTTTTGTCTTAGACTGGGGACTCTAGAGACAAGGAACTGTGTGTAGAAAGTTTATTGGGGAGAGTTCCTGAGAGCAAGGCCATGAGACAGTGAGAGAAGGAGGACTGGTAAGAAGGAAAGTACACTACCATCAGCCTCTGCAAGAGCTTCAGTGTCCCTCAGGAGCTCGGGGCTTAATCAGCCCTGCAGTCATCCTACACTGTGGACAGAGATCAGTCTTCATACTCCTCCATCAACCAGTCATTCCGAATTGTCTGACTTGAGTTCACAAGAAGCCTATAGAACTAACCTGCTCAAGTATTTGAATATTCTCTTGTCTTTAGTTTATAGCACCCAAAGTCAATGATCTCATGTGCAGTGATTATTTTAATAGACATCATTATTTGCAAGGCATTGTGATGGGCACATGTCTGATGTCATGGAGCTTCGATTTAGAAGCAAAATGAACTAGACATCAATCAGTTGTAAAATAGATAGGCTAGTGGTATCTATCTCATCCGGTGGATGTGAGGATTAAAATGACTGCCGCAAAATTATAAAGGCTATCCAAGTTGTTGATTTTTCTTTTTCTAACCACAATAGTTGGAAATGAAAGGCTTTGCAAAATAAAAACAATAAAATATAGTAAGTTCAGGTAAGAAGATATCACATTATCTGAGAAAGTGTAAAAAAGGAGATTAATATTGAATCTTTAAGCACGAGTTTTATTTGGCATATCCCGGTGGCTCAGCCAGTAAGTTGCTGGGTGGGACTTGGATCACTAAAGCCCAAGGTTGGGTTCAAGATTGGTTGATGGGTAACGGAAGGAGACAGCCGTAAGTAAAAACAAATACAAGTGCTTCTTCCCTAAAAAAAAAAAAAAGGCTTTTTCCTCCTCTCCCTTGCTTACTCTCTTTAAAAATAAAATAAATATTAATAATAATAAGGGGCTTGGACCTTGAAAAGCAAAAACAAAAGTGAACATAAGAAAACACTGTAGGAAGAAGAAATAGGATGAACATCTGGAGAAAGCATGAAGACAGAAATGTTTTGAGGACCAGCAAATGGACTAGTTTATCAAGAATATAGGTAAAATGTTGGGGATACTGTTAAAGACTTCAGTTTCTGGTAAATTATTATAATTGTACTTAGAAGCAAATTAAAGGGTGACATTTCTGAGCAAATTTGAAGTATGAACAAATTGATGTTTTATGAAAATTAACTTGTACACAATTGAAATTGAAAGAAATTGGAAGCCACATATTGTTTCTTGTTCCTTCCTTCCCTTTCTCCCTCAGGCAGGAGTTCTCCAAATGTGGTCACTGGACCAGGAGCACCTGGAGACTCAGAAATGCTGATTCCTGGGCTCCACACCTCACACAAGGAAGCAGAAACACTGGATGTTGATCCCAGAAATCTTTGTTTTCACAAACCCTCCAGGTGGTTCTGATGCATAAGTTCAAGTCTAAGAATCGCTGCTGTAGTATTTCCACAACATTTCTTTCCTCCTAGAGCAAATATCCTTCTGAAATAGCCTGAAGCAATCATCTTCTCTAACTCTCCAAATAGTGTGACTTTTCTAATAACATCTTTTCATACTATCTCTGACCAAATGACTCAGCGGTGAACTCTGCTCTGCTGATAAATGGATTCCATTGTCTTCAAACACTTTTTAAATATAGGTCTTTAATACAAAGTCCCTTCCATTTGTTTTGAATGTGGAGACCTCAACCCTGAAGAGTCTATTCTAGTAAAATTAAGATACTAGGAAAATCTCCTCAGAAAGATCCTCACAAGATATCAGAATGGGCCCACTGATTAGTACATGTTTTCCATGATTAAAAAAAATCTAAAAATTCTTTTCCCATTAATAGCAAAACTTTGGATGACTAATGAAAAAATGAAAAATTTAATTCAAAATATATACATAAATGGTGTATGTGTGTATGAGTGTATTTACAGTCCTACAAGTGGTACAGATACAGAAATAACTAGAGCTTGAAGGAGACTGCAGTCAATAGAAAATGGCTCTGAGTACATGTTAATTTAGAAAGATCATGCAGTGGCTAAATACAGAATCTATTTGTGAGTCCCTGGGGTCCTGGATCATTTTTGATCAATGGCTAGGAAGTTGTAGCATATCCAGCCTGGATAGGCATGAGGCCTTGAACCACACAAAGCCGAAATCAACTCGGCTGAAAATCAACTCGGGGGAACTGTGTAGACACATATGGTCTCAGGATACTACCCATGTCCTCCAGACCCGCTTCAAAACATGTCAGTGGTACTATCCCAACATGAATCTCCCTGAAAACAAGTGTGCTGATGGGCAGTTACACAAGTTAGCGGAGACTGAAGTTATTCCTAAATCTATCAGCATAAATTACATACATCTCAGCTTGCCCAGCTGGGCATCTTCTCAGAGAGATTTATGAAAATGTTGATTTTTGAGGACAGGGATATTCTGGATGAACACAGTAACCCACAGACCCCACTCACCTCCAACTTTTGTGTCTCCTCCAGCAGCATCCTCACGGACTCATCTTGTGTTGACAGTGCCCCCCTTTTGTCAGATAACACATCTCAAAGTCAATTTCAATTTCCTTCTATCTTCTGTCTCAACCTCCAGCCAAGTTAATTTGCTCCTCACATTAGCTCTCAGATTCTTTTCTACTTATCCTTCAAAAGTAGGCCAGTACCCTAATTCCAGCTGCCCTTTGGATTAATTACTTGGATTCATGTGTAAATCTATACTCACTGAACTCTCAACCTGAAATCGGGTCTATAAGGCAGATGAGTGTCAGATTGACCCGAATCATGCTGTTCACCAGTCAAGTCCCCCATATCACACTCCTCACCACCGCTGCCTCTAGGATACAGTTCAGATCACAGCCAGGCTGGCAGCAAAGCCCCCACAATTTCATCACTCTGTGCTGTGTCTGCCCCGGACTACGAAAAGGTCATTGTGAGTGAATCAGATGACCTTCTGAAAGCTGTTCTTCTGCCTTCAAGTAGACAGAAGACAAATAGAAAGGAAGTGGGAAGACAGGGGAGGCAAGTGCGTGGAAAGGAGAAAGGAGAGGAGAGAAGAGAGGGTGGAAGTGAGAAAAGGAAGAAGAGAGAAGGAACAAGAGAGAAGGAAAATAGGAGGAAAGTAAAGCAACATGGAGGAAAACAAAAGAAGAAAATGAATGGCAAGTCTCCTCACCCCCACCTCTCATATGAATGAGGAAACTAAACATCAGAGAAGGGAAGTTGCTGGAGCCAAGCAGTTACCCACTGACAAAGGAAAGACTGAACCAGATCTTTGCCACGTGCCTTGGTTTCCAACTTGAGTGTGGAAGGGATGGTGAAAACACAGGCGACTGAGCCTCAGCCCTGGAGTTTCTGATAGTCAGTCTGTGGAGCACGTGAGAACATGCATGTCTAACCATGTCCAGGTGTGCACCTGCAGCTGATCAGAGCTCCCTATGGGAGAGTCACTGACGGAGCCTGTCCCTCCATTGCCATCGCAGTGAATTGGCATGTTGCATTCACTTCATATTATTAAATAAATGTATATTTATGAAACTGAGGGGCTCAAAATAGATCATCCCATGTTTCAGGGTGAGTCTCCTTTAGAGGTCCCAGGTGGCATACAGATAATTGTGAGCTGAAGGAAATGGTAACCTGGAGCCAAAGGAGAATCACTTGCCCCTCCTCATCCTTTACGTTTCCCCTAGTCAAAGAAGTGATCATTGTTCCCTTATCACCTAGAAAAATGTAGTTTGGGAGTATCTTAATCCAAATGCAACTTTATCTGTGAATGTGTCCTCTTTTATCAAAGAACTCTATTTAAAGGAAGCCAGTCTAGAGACAAAGTTTCCTCATGTGAAGACATCCTTCCATGTGAGGACCCCCTCCTCTCTCCTCAATGCCCCCAGTTCCCTTTTCCAGACCTCAGCTCATAATATAAGTCTCTGGTCTGTCCCATTTATCTTAGCATGTACAGTCATGTAAATTCTATCATTACTATAGTCTTTTCTCCTGCTAATCCTGTCAGATGTTAATGTTAGTCCAGCCCATGAATAACCACAGAGTGATGGGATAACTTTCCCTGAACTCTGATAAAATAGTTTCTGCTCAAGAAGACTCCCAATCATCCCAGCAGGCATGAGAGTCCTCACCTCTGAAACGCTCCAACGTAAAGGGTCTATGTATTCAGTCTGCATGGACCATTCCTTGTTGTCCTGAGCCAGTTTCCTCAGAAGCACACTCTGATTAGAGGACTTGTGTACAAGTGATTTATTAAGGGGAATTCTCCAGGAAAAAACAGTAAGAGAGTGGGAGGAGAAGGAAAGAAAGTGTAGGAAGCTAATAGTTGTGTGATTTGGGCCAAGTCTCACAGACAGTAGCTTCAACCTGATATCCAGGGGTGCTCTGGACAGGGGGTTGGAATTTCCTATCACTCACCTATCACTCAGCATGTATTGAGGCTTCCCAGAAGGATGTACATGCTCTGGTATTGGCAGTTCTCTGCATATGAGGGCCAAGTGGTTCTAGCAACCCAAGAGCAGTTCCCTGGAATTGAGCCTCAGATGTTGGCTGTTGAAAGTGAAAACTGTTAAACGGTAAAAAGGGTTCCAAGGGAATCTGGGTGAAATATCAACACTGTTATGAACTGGTGATTTTTTTTTTTCTATCTGCATAGCTTAGCTCCCTAATTGGTCTTTAAACACCTAACGTCATATTATATATTTTTGAGGTTGACCCATATGAAATTGTCAATATTTGATCATTTTTCAAAAACAAAACTGGTAGACACATATTGCTCAATGTTATACACAGGTTTCAACTGATCACCATCCAATCAGTGGGACTGACAGATTAATGGCCTTTATTCAGTTTCTCAGTCCTGTGAGATGACCCCTCTCTCTGAAAAGCTCTCAGCTGGCCACAGACTATTATTTAGTGTGCCTGCAATTGCTGTCCTCACCAATTGCACCGAATATTTCTTAGGATTCAGTCAATTTGTTGTATTTAATCATTGTAGTTGTGCATTTTAGTTAAAATTACATAAACTTGCAAAATATGAGTGTGAAAAACACATGTTGCCCCTAAGAAAATTGAATGTAATGCTTTGCAAATTAAAAATAATGAGTTGCTTAAAAATAAACAGAAAAAACTCAAGTGAGGTGTCAGTGAGACTGCTCGAAAAGACTGGAAAAATCATAACAATTTAGATGGATTTTTCGCATATGATGTCTCCATACATGCCTTTAATGTCTCATTACAAATTAAATAATCTCGCACAAGAAACTGTAGTGTTTTCATTAAGATATTTTTGACAGAAAATGACATTTTACTCAAAACAGAAAATAATAGTGGAATTGTCATTCCCGTTAGACAAAAGTTCTGAGGTAGAAAATCTTCAAGGTTGTTTAATACAGTAAATTAATCTAGTCATCCTATGTGATTTATCCCTTTGTGTCCAGCCTTTTATTGGAAATCTTCCTTCATGGAATCAAAACTGGATGCAGCAATCGAAGACATCCCATTCTCATAAATCAATAGGCCAAGGTTGAAAAGAGATCCTTGTCCCCCTTATATTGCCTTTTCAGAGTCAAGATCCCTGTGTTTCTTTTGTGTTTCATTGGCCAGGAGTAGATTTGAATCCATCACCATCTACTGACAAGATAGACATTCTCCCAATTCATTGGGAAAAAGGGGAGATATCAGAGAGGAAAAAGCTCTTGGCAGCACAGAAGGGAGTGGCTATGAGAAAGAAAACAGATACTGTGTATGAGTCAAATGATGCATCGAAGTTATGCAAGATAGATGGTAAAAAACACCCATCCTGAAAGGAATATCTTTGCTCCACATTAAAAAGTGGAAAATAAAAGTACATGCCTATGTATCAAATTAAACACAAAAATGTTATACAGTCCCTGTTTTAACTAGTTTTTACAGACCTACTGATCCTGACCACACCAAACAAAACAGATCCTAATCCATTTACTATACTTAATTGTATTTCTGCACGGGCAGCTCAGAGTCTCCGTATAGTAGGTAGCCCATAGGTGTCAATAAGAGCAGTGGTTTTATGTATTTGGTACAGCCTGGATTCAACCATTGCCTATCGGTTTACTATCGATGGGGTTATGTCATATATGACAATTAAGTGCCTTAGAGCTACCTGGGAAAACATATCTAGCAAATGTCTGGTCTACTTCAAATTTTGAAGACTTTTTACCTTTAAGATGATTATTCCTATTAATCATTTTGCAAGTTAATAGTGGCAGAAAAATCCTATATATTCACCAAACCATCTTCCTTATTGGGAACATGGAAAATCTACTTTTCTCAGCCTCCTGGCATCAAGTAGAAGCCTTAGGATTATTGTTGGCCAAGGAAATATAATAGAACACACTGGCCCCAAGTCTTGACCCCCCCAAACCTCCTGCGATCTGCCTACAGACACCTGTTCATCCCTTTCTCCCCTGTGATATGTGTATTTGAAGCAGAGGAACAATAGGAGATTCCAAGGCAAGCACCCTGTCACAACATGCTCTTTCACTGTCATCCCAAAAATCAGCAATCTTGCATAAGATTAATACAGCGGATGAGCTGTAGCCCTGTTGTGAATATCGAACACTGGTTTTAGTACATGTCCCTCCACTTACTTTTCTGAAAATTTGCCTTCCCCCTCCAACTTCAATGTCTTAGCTTGTGTATTTCACTCCAAACACCTAAAAACATGTATGGTATGATGCTGAGAAAAGAAGCCATCTGAATTTGCAACCACTCTAAATTGTAAAGAACTTAATTGAGTTGCACTCTTCTATATGCATTTGCATTTTAAAAGGACTACAGAAAGATCCCAGTGCTTACACCTAGAGAATGAATCACTAATGGTGGAATTTCAATCATCAGAAAGAGAAAAAATATTACCATCAAATTATACCATATAGGCATTATCTTCCTTCAATTAGAATTCCAGCCCTGAACAGAAATTAAATTGACATATTTTTTCTGAAACAACATATTTAAAAAAAGGGCAATTGTTCCATTTACATCTCTTACTCTGCAGGGTTTTCAATCCACACTTATTTATAGTATACTAACTAAAATTCTTTAAAACTGTAAAGTTTTTATCGCATTTATTGTTATAACTCATGAATTTTAAAATGCCTAAAATAGAGAAAGATAACTAGGGAAGAGATTGCATACAATTTAATTGTGCAAATGAGCAATATTCACTGTGTAATGAACTCAGAATCACATTACTTATATCAGAAATATTTATCTCAATGCTCATTTTCTATAAACTATAAGCTATTCCAGGACAAGAACTACTTTCTTCTGCATATGCTGTGTGACATCAGGTACAAACTCCTATTAGGGTTTATTCCTACTCTTGGAAATAGTTGGTACAATTTACACACGTGGTATAGTTGAAATTCATAGCACACAATTAAGATGTGCAAAAAACAAATGCAAAAATGCTGTTCAGTATTCTCTAATCTCTAACAACTTTCTGATGAGTCCTCATTCCTGCTGATGGAATGTGGAAGGTAATAGAAAAGAGGTTGGAAGACTTAAACTTAAAGTCAAACTTCACTCAGGTTCTTTCAGTTTCAAAGAGTATCTTTTGAGAAAATATTCAGTGGACTTAAAAGTTCAAATACCCTGTCAGGTTGAGTCCCCTCTCAAAATATCTCCCAGCTCGCTATTCTTTCCAAAAGGGCACGTGGCTCCAGGAGAGAGGATTGATATTTTCGTGGCACATCAGGAGATGAGATGCTGGTCCACACTGACGCCTTCTGATCTGAAGTTGATGAAAAAGCCTTCTGTCTTCTGGATGGAGGTAGTGCCATGCAAGTGTGGGACAGAGCTGGAATTTCTGTCTCCCCTTGTCAACTAGGCTGGTCACCTTTGTGAATGTACAGTGATGTACAGCAGTACTGAACACCTCTCATCAGCTGACCAATCACTGTTAAAAAGAGATTCGTAGAGGTAATTTTCAAATAGCCAGTCATTGTTCAGAACTGTTGAGAGGCAATTTATGACCACAAAATATTACAAAGCAGTAAACTAATTTTATTTTTATTGCCCCCCAAAAGTAGATGATAATAAATGATAAATGTTAATTATGAGCCTTTGTCTGATGTGTTATGCAATTAGAAGTTAAAATTTCTAGGCCTGATTTTGCTATGTGTTAGCTTTACCTTTCTTTAGACTTATTAATCCCAATGGATCTTAGTATTTTTGTAAAATGCGTGATAATATGTCTAATTCACATGTTCTGAGTATTAACTGAGATACTATATTTGAAAACTCTCTGTAATTGATACTATCTGATAAGGATGCAATAGGGTCTCTCTGCTATGTTTGTGTAACACTCCCTGGAAGTAACAGGGGTGTCTCACCCCTCCTTAAATTCTCATAACACTCAGCACATAATAAAGCTTCACTAAATACCCCATAGACGAATGATTGATTTGCTAAACAATAACTCTCATAACTATGTTAGCCAGTGTGGAAGTATAGATCATCTGAGAAAGGAACACTCTAGAGTAAAGAAGAATTTCAGAAATCCTTTTCTGCATGTTGGCAAAACATTTTAAGAGAAGTTCAAAGTCAAATAAAATGATGTTTACTTATATTAATTCAAGATTATAAGCTGCAAAGAAAGGAAAACCATCTCTTAAAACATGCCCCCACTATCCCCACATCAGCAACACCTGAGAACTTGCTAGAAATGCACATTCTCAAACCACTTTTGTCAAGACCTACAGATTCTGAAACTAAAATCACAGCCCAGCAATCTGTGCTGGAACACGTACCATGATGCTGATGCATACTGAAGTTTGAGAACCACTGGCTTACCTCTATAAGCAGTTATTACCTAATAGGCAAACAGACTGAGATACATGGTTAAAAGCACTGCTCCCTTTGTAAATCAAGGGCAGCAGGTTGAAGGCTCTTAGCTTCCTCACTTCTGTAGTCTTAACTTGCCGACTTGTCCTCAAACTCGTCATTTCAAGATTGCAATAAGGCTACTGTGGAGTTAGTAATCATGTTCTAACTCAAGACAGAATGAAAGCAGATAAAAACAGACAGTGGCAATTGGGAAGGTCACTTTTACCAGCAAAGTGGAATGCTTTTCCAGAAAGTCTCCAGTTGAGTTCTTGCAGCTTGTTGGCCAGAACTGAGTCTCATGGCTGCCTTGAGCTCCTTTCTGACTTTATTTTGGAGGCAGGTAAGGGAGAATAGAGTTTAGAATGAGTTTTTAGTTAGCTTGCTAACAATGTCCTCAAATAAATGGAGGATCATCATATAAATGGAAAAGTTAGACAATTTATCCTACAGATGAGAAAACAGGGAAAATGAGATATCTGTCTTTACTATATCTGAAAGGCTGCCATGTGGAAGAAAGCTCAAATGTTACAGGAAACTCCATGAGGCAGAAGCAATAGGTGAAGTTAGAGATCATAGGTGCTGGTTCAACAAAAAAAAATAATTTTCTAATGATTATAACTTTTCAAAAGGAGAGAGGATGCTTATGGAATCATTAGCATTCTATTACTCTATACCCATTTCTCAAAAATGGAATAGAAAGAATTACAGCAGTAAACTTCTTCCAAGTCTAGGCTCTGTCTTAATTGACTAAAATTCAAGCACGTTATGGATATTAACAAGGACTAACACTTATCCATGTTACTCAGTCCTTGAGCCTGGGTTAAGTGCTTTATATGCCTTAGCTCACTTTCTACCACAACCACCCAATGGAATAAGTGCTATCACAGCTCCCGCTTGAAGATACAGAGGCAGAGAAGGAATTGACTTTGCTCAACCTCTTGGAGTTGTGAATCTAGATAACAAAACTTCAAAAGTCATACTCTTTGTTCTTGTCATCATCCCCAGGAATTAAAGCAACCCTATATTTAATTTACAAATAATTGTATACATATAATTTTAATAAAATATGTTAAATTTTTTCATTTAGGAAATAAAGTATAAATTCTCTTTTAGCTATCAGTGCAGTACTGTGCACCTCACTCCCCTCTAGACACTCACGGTAATAAAAAAAAAAAAGACCTGAACGGGCCCTTGCAGGATGCTAAATGGTCTTGTCTCCAGTTCATTGTTCCCATGTCACCACTCTTAGAAGCCAGTCCAAACAAGCAGCCTGGTGCCTCGACTTCTTTTTTAACAAAATTGTCCCTTGGGAGGTTTGTCCTTCATCTTTTCTGTGTACCTATGTTGGAATAAAAATCCTGGTGGCTGAGCGTAGTTTCAGAGAAGAATACGTCTTGACTTCTGATATCTGAACTACTCTGAAGTTAGTTTTGGCAGTCTGTCAATGCTTCTCCTAGGTTTCAGATACCTGTTGTAGAGAAGGGACACTGTTCCTGTCCTCTCTTCTAGGTTCTTTGACTAGTCTAATAATTAATTTTAGCTAAAGTAGATTCACAGGAGAAAAATATTAATTTCATATGTATGGGAACCCCCAAGATATGAGACTCAAAGACAGGCAACTTAGGGTTATGATGTGCTAAGGAAAGGGGTTATTTCAAAGAGGAAGAAGACAAATGACAGAAAGATGGGAAGAGCAAATGTTTGGTAATAAATGTGTGCCAAGTCATTGTAGATAGTTCTTTCTGATACAGAAAGTTATCCCTAGTTTTAGATCTCTTCCTGGTATAAGTTCTCATTCTAAATTATTTTAGTCAGTTAAAGAAGTTTAAAAAACACAGAACTTGGAGTCTGCCGGGGGGTCCTAATTGCCTTCAGCTCAAAACAACCTACATGCCACAGTGGTTTACTTTGGGGTCACATATTCTGCCCTTCTATGATGACTGACACAAAGTAGGTATTAATTAAATATTTGTTTAATGAAAGAATGAATTAATTGCAACCATTTTGTTTTTCTTTTTTCTTTTTTTTTGAAACAACATATAGTTTCACATACAAAATATTTTTTTTCATGGCTGTGCACTTGCCTTATAGATAATGGCAAATCATTCCACACACACTGGGTAAGTACAAAACACAATTAAACAAAACTGTGAGTTTTCTGAGAACAGGGCTGTATACTAGCAATTGTTACCAATTTGTCATTCTAAAGTTTTATAGTAGCCATAAAAATATTTCTGCACCAGTAATTATGATGATTGGGAATCACATAAACAAAACAGATGACGTAAGAATGTATTCCTGAAAGCTGACATCTACCTAGAAGGTGGACCCACGCATGGACACTCACCCATGAACATTCAAGGAACTCCTCTTCAGAACTAAGAAGTAAACATGTTTTTACTAATTGCTAAATAAAGAATAAATGTTAATATGAAAACAGTGGGGGAGATGGGCAAAAGAAGATGATGGGTAGCTCCACAGTGGAGAAGAGGTTGACGAGTGTGTGTCACAAGAAGCAATGTCAATGGCATCACAACCAACATCTCTTTAATTCACAGGACTTGGGGCTAATGTGGTCCCTTTTTTCACAGTGATGTTGCTGACACCCTTTTGAGGACCAGGTATTTCACTATTAAATTAGAATATTCCTGAAAATAAGTACATTGAGAGAAGAAATAGATATTTTACAAGACGAAGCTTATCCTCGTGACTTATGATAACAATTACAGATGTCAGATTGTGTCCCAAAATATGTGCCATGGAAGCTATGGACAGTGTTATTCAGAAATGAATACCAATGTGAACTCATAAAATGTAGTAGTTGGATCATTCAGCATTTGGGCATGAGAAAGAAGCAACCGAACTAGATTTATAGGTTATTTCTCCAATGTTTCAATCAGATGCACTTAAAAGATCAATTTGCCAACTGATGATGTGGTTTAACGTCAATGCTTAGACCAAAATCAAGTGCCCTGGATGCTTGAGTGAGGACCATGGCCGTATTTCCTGCGTAAAACACCAGGAAGGTAAAGGAAGCACTTCAAGGACACACAATGTTCTAAAAACACTCAGGCTGACAGCTGAAAAATTACAGCAGACCCATCATTTTGATGTAGAGCAATCAGAAATAAAGTGTTTCATGTAGAATAAAAACTCTCTGCTATCAGTTATGCAAAAAAGACAGTTGTGACTAGGGATTTCGGACACAAAAACAACTATTTATGGGCATAAAAGTAGAAAGGTCTGCAGGTGACGAATCCATCTCTACAGTGATATCACTGACCTTAGAATTTTAAAGATAAAAAGGAACTTCTGGCCCAATTTCTTCATTTAGCAATTAAGGAAACTGGTTATCCAAAGACACCAAGTGTATTATTTAAGGTTAGCCATGTGATTAATGACAAAGCCAGAGTGAGATCTGGTCTAATTTGCCTTTGTTCTTCCTATCCATTAGGGAGATGTTTCCCTCCAATCACAGATTGGGAAGAGAGGCAGACGGGAGAGTGGCTAATTAATTTCCCTCCAGCACCACCATCATTCCTATCCACATACACTTGAGCTGATAGGGCTTTACCAGCACAGGAGATATAAAAAGCTTAGAGGACAAAAAAAAAAAAAAAGGTATAATACCTCTCCTCAAGAAGCTTGCATTTTAATTGGTATGTTTATAATTCGGTGAAAGAAAAAGACTGCTTTCTTATTAAACTAGAACGTTACATTATCGTCAATATGAATTCCTACAATACCAAGTTTCCTCTCATTGTTATCATAGGACAGGGATTCTCTACCTTTTCCTTTGAACCCTTCATTTCTTAAACTTGTTTTTGTTATAGGATATTTTAATCAATACAGAAGAATAGGAATGATAATCTTAAAACAAGTATGTGTCGTCACCCCGCAACTTAAAAAACAGAAAACAATGCAGCCTATGCCCTTTCCCAAAGACAGTGAATATAATTTTTGCCATAGTATCTATACATTTTTACATACACCTACATACATTATGTATAGTATATTCATAAGCTTAATATATTTTAAACTTTATAAATTGCAATACAATGTATTGATACTTGTATGATTATGTATTTCTATATTATATATGTACTCTACTTTATATTTTCCAGATTCAATGATGTTTACTGGCTATTTCCTCAATTGTATATAATTGCATTATGTGAATATAACAATGTTTTCACCTAAGAATAGGCTTCCAAGTAGATTCTGGCTATTATTTACTGCTTTCAGTTTTACTATCACTAACAAATATTTTACAGATAAATGGCTGCACATATACAGGAATATACTGGGGCATCAGCAAAATAATATCACAGGCATACTGGTGGCTTAGGGACTAAGCCTGTGGCCTCTGGCAGTACAGTTGCCTACATGCCGGGGACCAGGGTTCATGACCTGTGGCCAGTGGGGAACAACCAAGATGAACAACTAAATAAAATAAACATTTCTTCTTCCTCTCTCTTCCTGCCTGTCTGCCTGCTTGCTCACCTTCATTCCTGTCTGCCCCTTTCCTTTAAAAACAATCATATCACAATGCTTTCCTAAGTGGTTATGCCCCTGGGTCCTCCAAAATCCCTGAGTACCAGTTGCCATGTCTCAGTCTGATCACCACATTTGCTATCAACTGACTTCCAAAATTCTGCCAGTCTAGTTCCTGCTAACTGTACCAAAACAGGTTTAGTTGCATTTCCCTGTTTACTAACACTGAGAATATTCTTCTATGTATATTAGTCACTCTGGTTTTCTCTTCTGTGAAATCCGAGTTCATGCCTTTTGTTCATTTTTCTATTTGGTTGCTTTTCAATTTTTATTGATTTGTAGCAATGTTATTCTCAAAATTAATTATTTATTGGTTATATGTATTACAGGCATCCTCTCCCAGATTATATCTTGCATTTGTAGTTTTTGCATTGTCTTTTATTATTTGTTAAAGGAAAGGCACAAGCAGGAATGAGGCGAGCAGAAGCAGACAGGCAGGAAGAGAAAGGAGGAAGAATCATTGTATGTATTTTGACTTAGTTGTTGTTCCCCACTGGCCCCAGGTCTCAAACCCTGGTCCTTGGAATGTATATGGACTATACCCAGTGGACTTAATCACTAAGCCACCAGAGCATGCCTGAATTTTCTTTTAATAGATGAACTATTCAATTTTAATACAATTATATATATATATAAAAGATTTTCATTTATGGTTAAAGACTTTTGTGTCTTCTTTATGAAGCCCTTCCCTGCAGTAAAGTCATGAGGAGAGCGATCCATTCCCCGAGGCATGAATTTGACTCTGGTCCTGATAAAGTCCTGCCAAATGCAACAGCATTCCGACTGGCCTCTGGGATTCCACCAGTCTCTATTCCAACATCTGTATTTCCAGTTGTGTCAAGTGCATGTCTAGCGTGTTGTGACTGTGCAATAAAGCTCTTCTTACCGTGTTTGTGTCCTCTATTCATTCCCTCCCTCTCCTGCTCCATCTGTCTCATCAGAGGTGGGACAAAACCACTTCAGAGCATTTCTCAGGTTTTTGTTGGTTGTCCCCTGGGAGACACTGGCTGGGGAGTGGAGGACTGATTCACCCCTCCAACCCTCTGCCCTGATGACTTGGCAGCATGCCTGACAACAGCTAGAATCTGTCTTAACAAGTCAAGGTGAAAGGGGTCCAGTCACCCCAGTACCTTCCTCTGTGCCTCCAACTTAGGGGACGCACGACTTCCTACTGTGATTAATATCTGGGGTACCTCATTATCCTTTGTCTGACATTCCACCTTCTATTATCAGTGTAGCCAATTCTCAGATTCAATTCTTCTCGATGGAAATGTTGAACTTCTTTCAACATTTGGTTTCAACCATTGAGGCTCTTCTTATAATCCATACTCTCCTTTTCCCACACTGCATACAAGAGTTCAGTCTGGCTTTGCTCTCCAACTTTATCCCAGATTCCATCAACCCTTAAAGCTGTGAGAGAGAAAAGCCAAACTCGACGTGTTTCTTTGTACTCTTCCTTGTCTTCTCTACCATCGACAGCCCCACTCCGTTTTCTTGCCTCTACAGAAAACGCGACTTCACAACTCTGCTCACTACGCAAGGGTGAATCCATTTCTACCCCTCAATCAGAGAGGAAGAATTAATGCCTCTCCTTTAAGGCGACATAATGGCCATAGCGCTGCATCCCCCGGGGGGTAGGGGG
Source organism: Solenodon paradoxus (assembly GCA_004363575.1). Taxonomy (NCBI): domain Eukaryota; kingdom Metazoa; phylum Chordata; class Mammalia; order Eulipotyphla; family Solenodontidae; genus Solenodon; species Solenodon paradoxus. The sequence continues at coordinate 346,696 of RJWH01000586.1, forward strand.
GTTATACAGATGACACTAAAGCACACTGATGCTTGAGCCTAGTTTTTATAGGTTCAAAACCCAACTCTTCTGCTAAGAGCTACACGGCCACAGGTAAATTACTCAGCCTGCCAGAACTTCGGCGTCATCCTCAGAAAATGTAGAAAATAACAGCATCTACCTCTGGGGTGACTGTCAGCATCTAATGAGCTAATACATTTAAATCACTCAATAAATGCCTTTTTATGAGTGTGCCCAAGAGGCCCCTGAAAGTACAGCTCCCAGTCTTTTATTGTTCTTGTTTTGTTGAGTGGACCTTTAACTTAGTACTTAGCCTTGTGCTTAATAAATATTTGTTCAAAGGAACAGACCTGTTCCAACCCTCAGGTAGGCAGGGCAGGAGACAGTCTCCTCTCACCACATCCTCCACTTGTCCGACCCTTGCAGAGAATTTACCTTTCCATGCCAGGCATCCAGTTTCTCTGCTCCCAAATGCATTTCAGCAGCAAAGAAAAAAAAAAAAATCAAACCATGTACTCCATTTACCTCTCTGGGGAAGGGACAAGCAGAAGACTCACTACATCTGCAAAATCTTCACTTTTCAGAAAATACATGGAAGCACCACTTACAAAACACACTCATCTCAGAAACGAAGGGAGGATTTTTGTCCCCTTCAATGTTATCAGCATGGAGTGAGAAGATCAGCAGGAGCTCACACCCCTGGTGATACATCTGGTGCAAAGGGGAAACAAAGCTGAGTCTTTCAAGGCAAGAAAGTGATGCATTTGGCAGAGATTCTGTAAAGAAGGTCACTGGAAGAGGAATGAAGAGCAAGAGCAGTCCAGGTGACTATTTCAAGAAGCCTCTACCCAGACCCAGTCTGAGAAGTAGCAACCTTCTCTGAGCATCATTTCCCAGAGGATGTAAGACTTTATACATTCCTCTTAGAAAGGAGAGGAACTCATACCTGAAAGTTCATCTATCAAATTAGGAATGACCTCACCTATTAGTAAAAACAAATTGATTCCCTTTGAATAGGTAATACCTAAGTCCTAAAGAGTTTGAAGCAACAATTATATGTAACAGAAATAACAGGAAGGCTGCCAAGGCACTGAAGGTGTTTTAGGTTTACCATAGGAAAGGAAATTAATGAAGATAGAGTTGATCCATCCAGATTTTGCTCGTTCTGAAAAACAAGTCTGGTCATTGCTGATGCATAAGAGGGATTTCAGATCTCTAGGACTTGAGTGGAGAATTGGGCCATCTTCTTCTTTCTAATATTCTGCATGTGGCTGCTGCAGTGTCAAGGCAAATCATTAAGTTATCTTGCTATTAAGAAGGAAAAAAGCAGTGTTATGCTACTATCCATCTTGCTAAAAGTTAAGAGATTAAATGTTTTCTTTGAAAAGCCCTATGTTCCTTCCCTTAAAGCTTTTGCATTCTATCGACTTTATAGAATTGATACTAATAGAATTCATCACCATTAAAAAGAAGAGAATGAAACAGTCAAGCTAGCATCAGGACTCATACCAATATTACTGACCAGCAAGTTTCCCAGCATCAGTAAACTTCTATGGAAAATTAATTTCATGCTTGTCTGCTCTGGTAAAACCCCTTACTGAGTTGTTATAAAAAGAGAAAATTGAGATCGGCTGTGGGAATACCAAAAAGAGTTGATGCAGCTAAAAAGAATTGTCATGTTCACATGTTTTATTGCTTTAGGGCCCACATCCTTCCTAGACTCTTTAGCAAGTATTGCCTAGTTGGATCTCGACAAAAATTCCTTGAAAATGCAAATGTAACTAGAGGAGGTGGAGAAAGAGCAAGGATGATGATGGTGATGATGATGATGATGATGATGATGATAAAAAATGATAACCTATTTGATAAAGTAGATAAAAATTCTATGTGAGAAACTAGTCAAACACTGGCAAGTCTGTACACTGTTTAATGCACAGCTCTCACACCTCTGTTCTCTAATATGTGAGTTTGTTGTAATTTGTTTCACAAATCTAAGAGCAGGGTCTAATCATCTAGGTTAGGGAACTGTATAACTTTCCAAATTCTGTAGAAAGATTCTTCGCAGAAACTAAACCTATTGTTTTGTTTATCTTGGGAAGCAATTTTTTCAAGTGGAATTTTTAAAAACTCACCTTCCAAATGATTTCACATTTTTTGTTACCATGATTTTGAAAACAGCTTGGGCATGACATACCACACCTTCTGCTCTTCTAAATAAGACTGGGGAACAGATGGCTACTGACCTTTATCTCCAATGAAGTTCTGCCTGCTTGCGTATTATCTTATTTGTAAAAATTACTCTTCTTTCCTTCTAATATTTTTTCAGATTGGAACAGTTGTTTAAAAAGCCAATCAGTAATCAACATAATTATTAAAAACTTGACATACATGTTTTGTGCCCATGAATTCATGTTTAGGAAGTGTACTTTTTAAATTATTTTTAACAGTCAAATCTCCAGTGGTGATATAGAAGTATATTTGCAAAGCCAGTGTGTTTACCCTAAAACGCTCTGGCATATTTATCAGACAAATTGGCATATCATTCAAATATCAAAATTTAAAAAAAAAACAATTTTCAATGGCCCAGATCATGTAGAAAAACTTACCACTGGGAGAAAATGCTTTATCCTCAGTCTAAAGCATGTAATTATTAACCAGAAAAAAGAGATATTTCCTTTTCATGAAAATCCTTTCTGATATGGGTTATTTGTTTGCTACTGTATATAAAGTCTATGGTGATAAAATTGATATGCTTCACAGGAATATTTCTAAAAACAAAATGTTAAGGTGTTTATGTCTGCATTTTCATACTTAAGACAATGATAACTACCTTCCTAACAACACACATTCTCTCATCTTCACAACTTAAGTGGTAGGTAATTTTTTCTGGTGGATGAAAATCCTGAGAACAAATATATATTTACAGATTTGCAGCAAAAAATTGATACATTTTAGAGGATATTTTCTTAGAATTGAAATATCCAAAATTATACTTTGCAGATGAGGAACCAAGCATTATGCAACATATTCAGAGAGCACAAATAGCATACTATTTGAAGAGAATGATTGTTCAATAATTGTTAATTGTGTGATTGTTTAACAAACCTTGTCAAGGCCAGAAAATCATCTTTCCTAAACTCAGTTACAACTGTCATATAAATGATCACGAAGAAAGGATTTGAGGTTTTTCTTGTTTTATGTTGACTTGGCTTTCATAAAACAAACAAGTCAGGCTACAAGAAAGACCTCTTTGAAAATAATTCTTTCTGTCACTAGCACAACTTTTTGCGGCTTCTTTTTAATGAAGGTATCATTATCCTCATATTTTCTACTTGAAAAGAGTATATTTTCAGGGTGAACACTGTTTAGAAATTTAGTCTCTTACCAAGGAGACTACAGATTCATTTCAGTGTGACAATTTGCAAGAAGCATAAAGTAAAATGCGACTTGCTCTATAGGAGTCTGTTGGAGCTTTTCTTTTCATCCCCAAAATAATTAAAGGACTGTAGACTGATATGGTCAGGTTCCGAATCCTATTTGCATGATTTTTCATGAGACTTGACTACAAACATTCAAGTCCTTTTTGAAAAAAGAAAGTATAATTGTTCACCTATTCTGGCTTATTAATACCTTAAAGCAAAACTTGACAATTCAAACTGCAATTATAAAAACAATAATGACACTAGTGTTTCCCAACAGTGTTAGTGAAAAATGAACACTACACTTCATCATAAAAAGTGTACAGTGGTATACTTAAGATAATTAATATTTTATGGGTAAATCTGTTTAATTGCATTTAAAAATCTAACTAAAAGATGGATCTTAAATGATCCAACACATTGATTTAACGTCTCATACCATAAAACACAAAACGCATAAAAATAATATATCCTCAATAATTATTTTAAAGCTTTGTAAAAGCAATTTATAGTAAACCAGGGGTATATTTATCAATGATAAACATTATACTCATTTGTTGATTACCAGTGATCTTAAGTGAAAGACATTATCGAGAATGTATAAAGGCAGATAATAAAACAGGCAATACAAAATCAAGAAATTTTAACCCTAGAGATTTAAAACTCCTAAAATTTGCTCCATCAAAGTATGGAAAACAGTATGAAGAGTCCTCAAAAAATAAAGATAAATCTACCGTTCAATCCAGTAATCCCACCTGTAGGTTTATAATACCCAGAGAACACAAAAACTCTAATCAGAAAAAGCATCTGCACCCCTATGTTCATAGTAGCACAGTTCATAACAGCCCAGACAGGGAAAAACCTAAATGCCCATCAACAGACAACTGGATAAAGAAGCTGTGCTGTACATACTCAGTGGAATCCTGTGCAGCTGTTAGAGAAAAGATGGAATTGTGTCCTTTGCAACAACCTGGATGGATCTGGATTTGGTCACACTAAGCAAAATAAACTAGAAAGAGAAAGAGAAGTAGAGGATGGTTGCACTCACAAGGGCCATAAAGAAACAAAACAAGCAAACAGGTATGTCTGGTGGATTCGCTGTTAAGTCCACCACCTCTGGGTAAGCGCAGACCACATACATCCCAGAGACCTGGGTTCGCAACTGAGGATCAGGAGGAAACAACCAAGATGAACACCTAAATAAAAAAAATAAAAATGCACCCTCCTCTCTCTGCCTGTCTGCCTGCCCACCCTCATTCCTGTCTGCACCTTTCCTTAAATAAAACAGACAAATCTCAACAATATTCATAGAACACAAGACTGGCTATCAAGGAGTGTGGTGGGAGGGAAGAGGAGGGAAGGAAGGCATTAACAAGATGGTGGGAAAGGACACTGGGACTCTGGACTGTGGTGAAAAATACATACAGAATGAGGTGTGAAGTCAGTATCCTAAAAAAACATATAAGATTGTAAAATAATAATATAATTTTAAAAATGTATATCTAAAGGTTTGGTATGTCCTCCAGGATTGCTGAAGAAGTAATCCAAAGGGGCCAAGACATGATTTCAAAATTTCCTCTAAGTTACATATTTTGTTTTAAAATATAACATTATTTCATACTCCAATTATTATTCAGATACATCTTTTCCCCCAATCTCTGAGTAAAAATGTGCTCTGTATGGCATGCTGATACTATTACTATGGATTTGTTTAAACTCTTATAATCACAGTACCCCAATGTCCTGGTGGATGGGTATCCCTGTAGGAAAAATCATGAATTAGGCCCCATAGCTCCCTAGACCCAGCTAGGTAAAGTTGAGCTTGGTGAGGACCCACAGCTCTGCCACAATAGCTCAAAATCAGGACCTCTGTCCCTGGACTTCTAGTCTGTTTCTCAATCTTCTCGATCATACCCTGCCCCAACAAGGTAGTATTTATGACTATAGTTCAAAACTATGGATTCTACTTTCCAGTTTTACATGGAAACTTGTTAATAACATAATTTGCCATTAAATACATACAGATATAACAAAATTAATGCCATCAACATTGCTCCCATAACAAATAATATATAAGCATGGCAGACTTATTTTAATGAGGTGCCTAGGCCTTGAAACTTCTGGTTTAAAAATCTAAAGACAGAAGAGTGGAAAAAGAAGAGAAGATAGAGTTCAATAATGAGAAAGAAAGTAGAAAATCTTTAATGATAAAAATATAAACATACTTACCGACACTTTATCCCATTCCAGATGTAATAAGTCCTTCATGGGGATGCTTGGTCCTCACATACTCCTGTGAGGTCACTGTTATTAACATCCCCAGTGTGCCAAGTGAAGAAAACTGAGATTTTGAGAATTTAAATGAAAACATGTGCAAATTAAGTAATTAGAGAGTGGTAGATACAAGATTTGCATTCCAGCCATCCTAAGGAAGAGTATACTCTTAATTACCATGACCTAATCCCTGTAAAACAAAAATGGATTGCTAAAACATGAAGATGATTACATACCACAAACAATTATTTCACACACACACACACAAAATGAAAGGCAGTTTGGAATGACGACTACTGTCCATCAACTTGGAAAGTTAGATAACTGGGAAATTGTGAAGAAACATAAAGAAATGCAGAGTTATGCCCATTGAACTTTTCTGAGTTTTGTCATCCCCATAAATAATTTCTCTGGTTTTTCTTTTCCTTTTAAGTAAGGAAAAGCATTGTGATGCTTAGTAGAGGTTGGGTTAGGAGAAATAATTCTAGTGTATAGTGATTTAAAAAAGTCATGTCAATGAAACTTGAACAACCTATGTCAATCTGATTAGCAGTAAGATCTACATCTACAACACATGAGGAAGAAGTCTTTAAACTAGGGAGGGGGCAATATAAAATTTTCTCAAGTTCTATTACAGAACTTTTTTAAGCACTACCCTCAGGTACTTGGTCCACTCTATACTCACATGAGTTGTTTCATACATTTAGAGGACCATCTTTTATTAGACCAGGACCTTCAAATGTCCATCATATCAGCATCATCATATAATTACCATCTATCCCTCACTTAGAAACCAGATATTTGATGGACCTGTGGAATTCTAGATCATCCTTTACCCAGCAGCATCTGCTATACATACATTTTAAGTGTCACAAAGAAAATATATGACCTGCTATGAACACAGGTGCTTAAGAAGGTGTATCAGGAATCACCATTGTAACCTCCTGGACTCATCAATCAAAGCTGAAGTCTTTTAGGATTCAGGGGAAATGTAGGGGAAGGAAACTTCAGACAACTCACAGACAATTTATTTCTCAACCACAGTTATCTATCAACACTATGAACAAAAATACAATCCTGGTCTAAAGCTGTATCAAAGAAGACACTAGATTTTACAAGCTCTATTTCTGCAAGTCTTCAGCCCCCTTCCATTTCCTTCTTTCTGACCTTATCATCACATACATAATAAAAAGAGAAGAAATGATGTTTCAAATATTTATCTTACTCAGGGGTATTCCCCTGTCCTTTGATTTTCATAATTTATACCACCAAGCAATCATAGACACATACCTCATCATATCAGACAATAAATCCAAAGTCCTAAATTACATAGCAGTATTATAGATACCATCTGGGGGAGGCATACATTCTTCACCTTTCCCAAATCATAGCCTTCCTGCTGGCATGTCAAAGCTGACCCTAGGTAATAACTGGATGGAAAATTTGCATGTGGAAAATACTCTTTATAATCACTATGCTTAATTTTTAATAAAATGTTATGCTTTTCTCATTCTCCTAAGTTCAGTTTACAAACCATGCTACTTTATAAATCTAGTGATTTGGAAGTTAAAATTTAAAAGACTCACTTTCACTCTTTTATCTGATTATAAACATAACAGTTTTATGCTCCCTAAACATTTGTATCCATTATCATTTTTAGCTAATTAACTGTGTTAAATAATTTAAATATTAATTATAATTTTAATAAGCAATTAAAACACCTACAATTTACATCATGGTGTTCCTAGGGATTAAAAGGCTTTAAGAAGCAGACTAGAAAATGTTTACAGAAAGCATTAATACACTTATATTTAATCTAATTAGTTTGGCTCATTTATTCATCTCCAGCCTTCCTTCCATTCCTACTTTCACAATTTGACAGGGATTGTAAAATCATTTAATCCCTGTGCAGAGAGGGATTAACTGTATCAATTTCAACTAAGTCTTATCAGTACAAAAATGTAAGAATACCTTAATTGTATCTCTACAATTACAAATTCGGGTTATAAATTGGAGAGCTGTAACTAGGACTCAGACACCTGGGGACTTTCCAGAATAATTTGGGTAGAACTTCCATTTAAGAGTTGCTACCCTTGAAATTACAATTAGTTTTTCTAAGTCTATGATATTTTCCCTCTGAACTATGCATCATACATCCCCTAAATGTTCTTAGTTCTCATCTTGCATTATTATTAAACCTTTTATTAAAACACTTTTAATTGTATAATTTAACTTCTGTAAGAACTTTATAATATTTATATTGACTTTTCAAGCCTTTAGTACTCAAAGCTGTGTTACAACACTTTACAGTTTACAGTGGCCACAGTTACTTGTCTATCAATCATATACTACACATATCCTCATTCCTAAAAGAACTAGATTTTGTCCAGTCATTCATTCATGGCATTTGGAAGAACACCCATTATTAAATTCAGTGGTGTTTCCCTGTCAATCTAAGTCAATAAGAGCAAATGCAGAGACTCCTAGAAGATCTTGCTGGTCACACAGTGACAAACATAGCGAGGGAAGGAGGGCTGAGAAGTTCCCCTCACTCCACTTACTGCTGGCAGCCGTCTCGCCATCACTTATCACAAGACAACCAGTCTTGAAGAAAGCCAACACCACTCATGACCAGCTGACAAGGAAGGGACACAAGTCCTTGGCAACAGGGGTATTGAAGCCAACTCTACCTATGTACGGTCTTTTACATAAAATGTTTTTCCTTTTCTGTTTTCTTTTTCTTTTTGTATGATACAGTACAACAGAAAGGTGTAGAATTTTGCAAGATTTTTAACTTCAGATAATTAGTAAACCTTGAATGTAATATGTGTATAATTCAATTTATTTATTATAAACACTCCTAATATTAACTTAATGGAAAGTCAGATTAATGGGAATGCCTTCTCTTTAAAATATCTCATATTATGTGCCTATTTTGAGTATGACAGGATTCAAAGCTTTGAGGTATCATTTTCTTTATGATAGTCAAGTTCCAGCAACTTTACTTGTGGAAGTCTTTTTAATCTGGCTCCTTTACTGTTTTAACAATATCCTCCAAGGCATTTTTTTTAAATACTGTTTATTTCTGGAAACAAAGGGTAGGTCCTTGATCATTTTGAATTTCCTGTCACAAGGAACTCATTTTTTTGAGTAAAGGACAGTATTACAGATCAAAATCTGAGTGCAAATATATTGTTTCATATGACTGATGATAGTTTTTTAAAAAGTGACACCTCTTATGAACCCAATTAGAAAATACTTTTTCTAGGAAATATTTTAAAGGTGATAAAATCATATTGACATTTCTGATTTAACTATTAATAAAATGAAATATTTCTTAAAAACTTATACGAAAATAAAAATATTTACAATATGCTCATCCCTCCCCCAGATTTTACAGTCCACTTATCTTTTTAAAAATTTTATCCACCCCAAGGGACAGCAGAGGATAGTCACTTAAATAAAGGATGTTGTAAAATGGTTATCTGCAGGCAAAACTAAGACTAGAGAGATCATTTTATAAAAAAGTATCTTTTAGCTTTAGAACATATCAAAGAGTGGGGGAGAGGATAGATTCAATTTAGGTAGCCAGCTACCTGAACTTATTCCAATTTCCCAATTATTTTTTAACATAAAAATATGCTTATGATTAATATTTGGCCTCTTTCCATAATTCTCATCTTAAGTTACTAGTACTCAACTACACCATCTGTATAGTCCTGAAATTTAGAAGGCCCATAAAGGATAAACTACAGACTCATCTTACAAATAGAATTTACAACATAGCACCCCAGTGATGCATCTTGATTGAAATAGATGAAACATTTATAATGTTCCATAAAAAGAGCCAAGTAGTAAGGCTGTATCTATACCAGATGGATTTTACAAGTAGCCTATACCACATTCATGAAATAAACAAGTCTGTGAACAGATCATCTAACATGTGCCTTACACTTTAAGGCATGAAAGTGAAAATCAGAACTGGAAATTCTCTGTAAGATACACTGGATACAACGACCTCATGCCTTCCCGATGATTTCTAAAATACTCAATATGGTGGTGGTGAACTTCATGAATTATATATAATGTTATGATCCACTGCTCCTTCAATAACATTCATTATTTTTTTAAAGTGTGCACAAGGAAAAAATTCAGATACTAAAGCTTTCCTAATTAAAAATTCTTAAAAAACAGGAGTTATATATCATAGAGTATGATATCATTCTTCACATGGCAATTCAAAGAACTTGACAAGAAGTGTAAGATTCTCAGAAGACAAATAACTGAATGTGTAATGTTATGGGAATATGGCTTCATGATGTATTTAACACAATATGTAAGTTTTATAATTTAAAAAAGACCCTTACCAAGTGATGGAACATACCATGTACTGCTGAATGTGACTAAGACAATAGCATAGTTAGTATTGTCATGTGAATATGAGACAGAACTTTTTGATAGGGAAAACTTTGCTCATAGTGATTGGGGAGACAACTGGAGGAGGGAAAATAGCTCACAACAGAAAAAAAAATCAGAACACAAAGCACTTCTTCATCAAAAGTTAAACTGAAGAAAAATGTCAATAGATTTCTTAAATTACTCTCAAAAAAACTGAGCACTTTAGACAAGGAATTCAGCATGGTTCCATCTGGATCTAGCTTTTGCACTAATTTATTTGAGCTCTAATAGCATGTGTGATGCTTGAAGCAATGAAACTAAAGACAACAATGAGCATCTAATCAAAAAAGGTACCCTTGGACCTGCTACTGAAAGAAATTCACTAGCTCATGTCCCAGGAATTCTCTCCGTCTTGAATGCCCTACCTCTGAAAGCTTTGCTAGAGTTTATGAAGGCCACAAAAGCATAATGTCCTTGAGTGGTACAAATGGTTTAATGGGCTTTAGAATTAGTCACCTGTAGGTTCAGTTCCTTAGTCTAATACTTTTTGGCTAAGTGAGTTTGATAAGAAACATTCAGTCTCTGAACGTTTCTATGCCTAAAGAATTATGACGCTATCTTTTGGTAACATGGTTAGAGGAAATAGAAGATACAACATGTAGAAGCAAATGTCATAATACCTGAAAAATAAGACAATTTAAAAAGCCAACAGAAGTAATCTGAGCAAAAGTGACAGAAAACTTGAAATGATAGGGAAAAAAATGCTCCCAACGGAACATTTATTGTCCTGTCTTTATCATGCTAGAATGGAGGAAATCCAGAAATTTGTTAAATAAAATTATTCCCATCAAGTACCTTGGAAATTTGGATATTGAAAAACATGTCAAGGAGTATGACACATATGCATCTATTTGGCATACTTTACATCACCATCTTGATTTCTAACTATATTCAAAACAAAGAATGGCATATTATGATACACTCCTTCATACATGTAACAGTTCTCTATGGCTGCACAAGTTACCCCAAAACTTAGTGACTTAAAACTGCATTTATTGTCCCAGCAACTGTGGGTCAGAAATTCTAAAACACCACTTAGAATATGTCAAATTCAGTTTGTTTCTGAAGTGTCAGGGCCAATGTCATTGTGTGCCCTGCAGAGTAGAGGAACATAAGAGAAAATGAAGCTTTGCATTTGTACTTGCAGCTAACACTAGGCGCAGATACCTGGAGGATTAATTATCACACACCATGGTGCTGCTCACCATCTCTCTGCTACTGTCCTAGTGCTCCCTGCTTTATCCTCTGGAAGGTGGATACCCCCCAAATCCTGGAAGACAGACAGTCTGCCTCAATGCCCTTGCTAGTTCCTACAAAACAATACCTCAGTCGAGGTAAAGGCTGTCTGGGAAATCTGCACACTTAGGCTTATGAAAGTATGCAAGAGCTAAAATAAGTGACTTTTAGGATGTGAATCTGTAATGTCCTTAACATGCACTAGTCGTGCAACAGACTTTATAAATTAGTCATATCTGGGTTCAGATCCTTATTCTGTTCTTATTGGCTCTGTGAGCTTCATGGGAGACTTAAGTCTCTGGACTACAAATGTATTTGTCTAAGCAAATCCGATAATACTGTTCATTAGCATGGTTAAAGGAAACAAAAGATATGATGTGCAGAAGTAAATTCTGAATTGTAATATTTTTTGCTCCTTGTGATGTGCATTACCCTCAGTCTTCATTGTACGAGGGTTTTGTACAACTTATAAACAGCACCCATACACCCAATCATGCCCTCCTTTAACGAGGAAAAATTAGAGTCAAAATTTTCCTAAGAAATTTATAATCAATATAGTTTAGACTTAGATTTTCAAATAATTTGACATTTAGAAGATGATACAAGTTTTCCAGTACAAGCAAATTCACCTTGTAGTAATTATAAAGAATACAAACTTATTTTTTAAAAATACAAGCTAATTTTTAAAATTAAAGATTATCATAAAATAAAGTATGTTGCACACTGCACTGAAATCTCTGTTCTCCAGATGCAATAACCCAAATTTGATGCAATCAGCTTAATAATATTTTCCTACAGTGTTTTCTCACTCCTAAAGAACTTCTACACTTACAAAAACATACAAAAATGTTGACAAGTGTCAACTCACTTCGATTTTCACTTTATTTCCTATAACTTCAACATTAAAGCAGTTGACATTTTCTCATCTGTTTCTTTTAAATGACTTAAGCTTTTATCTTGAGAGAATGTCTTTTCCATTAGATGCAAATTCTATCTTTTTTGTACCCCATTATTGCCTACACAGTCCTTAACACCTAGAGGGCGCAGCATTCATTTTGTTGACTAACTGACTACAAGAGTTTGAATGACTGCACCAGACTTGCTCATTCTTAAATTATGCCCAGATTGTAAACTGACAAATTCATAATTTCCATCTAGTTGAGCAAGACATCATCTAGGTGCCTTATCTAGAAAATTGCTGTTCAAATTTATGCAGCTTCTAAAATGCCCAATTAATTCTCAAGGTATAATTTATTCCCTGAGGGAATTTACCTTATTAAATTTATATTCCTTCAAATTAAAGATTACTTTAAAATAAAGTATGCGGCACACTCAGTATCTCCTTGTTCTCCAGATGAGATAATCCAAATTTAACTGCAATTAGTTTAATAATATTTTCCTATAGTGTTTTCTCATTTCTAAAGCACTTCTACACTTGCTCTACATACAAATCGCAAAGCAGCATTTTTCAAATGTATGACAGTGGAAAAAAGGGTGGTTCTGACAAATAAAGTAATTTTTCTAAGGACACATCACTAACGAAAAGCAAAGCTAATACTTGCCCCATGTCTCTTTCTAATCTCACACCCTGCCTCTCTCACCAATAACTTTTGTCATCTTCCACACTCCACATGAGCCTACACAGCACACATAGTTAAATCATAGGTTAATGAAATGTCATTATCTTAAAACTCTTCAATGGCAAGGAAAGCCACCTGCCTCTACTAGACATATTTCTTCTACGGCAGCAGCAACTTTCCCCAGGTAAATATGCATGTAATGATGCCCAACGGAACAGGGTGATGGAGCTGTCGGGAGGAGGGAGAGGAGCACTTCCGCCAGTTTTAAGGACACTGTCCATTAGCTCTTTTCTCCACTCCATTACATTCACCTTAGGGCTTGAGAAAACAAATCAGCACAGCTCGCTATCAGCCGCAAATTTCTAAGTGAGCAAAAAGAGGAAGGAACCATTGTCCTCCAGAATTCTAAGGGTGAAGCAAAGCTCTGTGTTACAAGTTCACATTCTATTTGTGCTAACAATGACTAGGAAGAGAAATAACAAAGATGTCTCAACAGAACATAAATGTCAGGCCACTATCTCTCAATACAATGACAAATAGGAGGCAAGACAAATACACCATTAAATTCTAAGGCCATGGCCATAGGGACAGTCTGGCAGTTCCTTTTGAATAACGATTTGTGACATTACTGAAATGAGTATCTTTTTACATCACCTTCATTTTAAATTCTCAAAAAAAAAAAAAAAAAAAGAAAAGAAAAGGAAGACTTCATGATAAAAAAAAGTGACTTTTCACCAGGAACATTCCTGAAGAGATCTCAGAAGTAAATTAAGGGACTGGTTGAATAATAATATGGCAAAGAAACCCAGTTAGAAAGGCCTGTGTTCAGAATGAAGCATTAATAAGGATTCCAAAACATCGAGTTGCATTGTTTCTTCCAAATGATTTTTGAACATTTTCCATCAGGTAAACTTAATTTTAACATAGTTTTACTTGATGTCTCTGGATACTAGACTCCTTAATCCTGTATACTTTATGGGTTTCCCTCAGAATTAAGTATGTCAAGATATGTGAGAACAAAATGCAAATTTATTGGGTCTAAAGTCAGATGATCAAGGCCCATCATATTCTTTCTTATCAGAATATATTATCACAGGGACACATGTGGCTTCTGATGTAAAAATTGGGGGTTGTAATCTGAATTTTTTATTTTAAAAAAATTTTGGGTAGAATATCATGGTTCAGTCAAATTGACTCACAGGCACCTATCATCCCACCCAGTAGAGTTAATTACAGCTGCTGTCAGAGTTCTATGAATACATTAGGCAAAGAGAGTTTATAACCAATTAGAGATACTGGAAACTGCATCAACACACAACATCGCCTGTAAGATCTCCCTATGGGTCCTAAGGGAAATGACTTCAACTTTGTTCACAACGTAGATTCAGAAATACACAAACAGATTGACTGGGGCTTTGGGCGTTATAGTTACCAAAGGCAGCCACTCAGCAGAACAAAGAGGCCCTAAGGATAAAAAATCCCTATGAAATCGGAAGGTATCTGACAGAATGGATTAGAGTCAGTTTAGCTCCCAAGAGAAGTGATTCCAAGCACACTGTGAGTATATGTGTAACCAGGTCCCACCATTATGCATATATTTCATTGGAAAGAGACAACTCTGGCAGAAAGTGCTGTAACTTCAGGAGCAAAGTGAGCAAAACCAGGAGTCCAAATTATTTTCGTATTTTGTTTTAGTTCATTATTTTGTTGGCTAGAGAAAGAAGTTACTTAAGTTTCATGGAGTTTCTCTCCTGAAAAGCCCTGATGACAGCTCAAATTTATCCAGAGAGTCCATACAATTATGCTCTATTTCTAGAGATATCCCTTTTCCTTCTAGTAAGATACAGGAAAAAGTAAAGAATGAATATTAGAATTTTTAATTTAATTTTTAAACTAAATTTTCAGTCAAGACAGGCCTCCACCCAGACCCAACTCCAGTGTGGATGAAGACACCTAATACTATGTGCAAACCTGTCTAAATACGGTCCAGCATTCAGGAATTAGCATGAAGTACAACAAATGTGAGGACACATTCTGTGAATCTTCACAACAAAGGTGCAATGCATTTCTAATAATATAGATATCTGGTTTTCTGATTGGGTTTATGGACATGGTGGTAGAATGGCATCATGTGGTAGGTAACTATACAAACATATGCAGAATCTGCCCCAGTGGTAAGTGACTAAGTTCTTCAGGGAGAGCAGACATGATCTGTGATCTCCAGCTCTGGGAAGACAAGAGATAATAAATATATATGGCATTGGGGAGTCAGGGGGAGTTCAGACTGGAAATTCTTCAATGTCAACTCAGCAATCACAAGGGGAATTAGCAAAAGTATGTGCAGTCCTGGAGATTGGGGAGGAGCTGACGAGAGAGGGCAGGCAGCTGTTCAGTATGATGAGTAACACAGAGAAGCTTAACAAAACAGTCTGTGACCCAAATCCAATAGAGGTCAACATTTGAAGGAGAGAGAATCCAGCCATTTTTCTCCAAATTCCATGAAGAGTCTTGTAAGCCTGTAGAATAATCTGGAATCAGAGGTTCAATACCGTAGCCACTAAACACACGTGGGTACTTAAATTTAAATTATTTAAATTTTAGCAAAATTTAAATTTCAGTTATTCAGTCACACTAAGTATATATTCAGTACTCAGCAGCTACACAAGACTAGTGACTGCTATTTGGGAGAATGCAGATATAGTATTATCATGATCAAAGAAATTTCTTTTAGCTTGTGTTGATCTACTTATGACCAAGAAACTACTGCCTAGAAGACACTTGCAACATGTAAGGATTTTAAGTGATACCTGATGTAGGGGAAGGGAACGGAGACATGCTGATGAGACACTGGGTTCTTCCAGAAAGAATTCATGGAGAGACTCATTGGCCAGGAGTACACAGCAGTATATTAAAAGCAGAAATAACTCGTTGAGGTGCCCTGCAGGGCTAGAAAGTTTACATCAAGAGAATACACAAGTGTGCTTGTGTGGGATCTAAGCTGCCTGATTCTCACATAGGAAAATAGATCATACACACATACACACACATACACACACACACACACATATATATATATGTATGTATGTATATACGAGGGTTAGGGGCTTCGGGCATGTCCAGGTAAGCTGGAAAAAAACTGGTGCCAGTATCTAGGGGTGTGTCCTAGACACAGGTTGCTAAGGCGAGATTCCCTCTGGGGTCTTTCAGTTTTTGCCAGTTAATTACCAACTCTTACATCTGCACACTGTCTTATAGATTCCAAGATATGCTGTCCCCACATCAATATGTAAATAAATAAACACTGCATACATAAAAAGAGGGGAAAGCATCAAAACTGCTGGAATTCCTACTACTCATATTCAGGAGAACAAGAAGTGTGAGGCACTGAAATGTTATCGGTAAGGTGACCCCTCATATACAAGCCCAAACGGCTCCAACGACATCTCTAACGACATCCCGATGCTCTAGTAACAAGTGATGACAACAGAGCAAAATTCTATGTGATCGCAACAGCTGTATTTCCAGAGCCAGAATCAAATGTCACTGTACCTGAATGTTTTAAAAATGGTTTGTGTTTATGTTTCTTACAGGGCAATCACCATCACATTTGGAAAGAAGACTTTAAAAAAAAAAAAAAAAGCAATTCCAAAACAGCCTTGAAGAGTACATTTGGCAATCGCTTTTACGTCTTCCAAATCTCCTTTCCTAATATGGGCGGTGAAAAATAAAAATGTGTGCTAACAATCCTGCTAAGTCAAACTTCAAAAACTCACTCACCTTCAGAGTTCATGAATATCCTTAGAAGTGGGAAATGTTTTTAACATGCAGTTCAGATAAATCTATTCTATATTTCAATGTGGTGCCAACAAACTTAGCGTGCTGTTTTACAAATTATTTTCTGCAGGAAAATACGGTGAAACCTTCAAATTATTTTATGAGCTCACTACACATCAACAATTACTTTAAAAATAATGTATTTCAAGCAACAGTAATCAACTCAAATGTGTAATATTACAAAATGCTTTAGTTCTGCTCTAATATGCATACCTGGTCCAATTAAAACAAAGATGTGCAAGCTAAAAACAACATGCTGCTACTATACACCATACAGTCTATTTTTCTTCCCTTTGAAACTACTGCATTCAGCATTTCTACACACAAAAAAAGGAGTCACTGAAGCTTAATCATCTAGGAATTTCTAGGTCCACCTCGGCTAGGATAACTCATTAAGGTATAGTGAAATGAATTTCATATCCTGACCCAAGGAGAGAGAAATAATTAAAACCTACTGCAAGCTGTAGAAATACACTTTTTTAAACCAGTTACTTTGTCTCAGTGAATTCTATAAATTTACTTGCAAAGTACAAATGTTATATATGCATTATCTAATCTACTACGCACAAAAAAAAGGCATTATTTATAAACTAATTTGGTTAAAATGATCCTAATGTAGCAAAATGAAGGAGTTTTTCTCTCTATGGAGAAATTAGATTTATAGACAATAAGATCATCCTCTAACTATAAAATAAATATTTTGTCCTGGCTAGCCTTCTCGTGTATACTACGCATTAATTTCAAGGATTACTGAGATAAAATAATGTATTCACTTCATCCATTTAGCAAATCTCAATTAAATGGCTATATTTTGTTATGGCAAACAGAAATGAAGGTGATACAGGGGATAGAATTCAAAGTGCTGGTGGGAGTTGGCAATTTTAAATAGGGTGGCAAAGCATAGCTTCCTTTGGAGGGAGGACACTTGAGATTGAAATGTACTCCATTCAATGGACTGAGGTAAGAATGAGATTTGCTGAGTGTCCCAGGGAGAGAGAAAAGCCAGTGCAAAGCCCTTGAGATAGGAATACACTCAGTGTATTGAAGAACAAGGAAACCAGTGTGGCCAAATGAGTGTGGGAGGGGTTTTGGAAGAAGCTGGGGGGCTAACAGGAAGCCACATCATGAAGACTCCGGGTCCTCCTAATTAACTTTTCCTTTTACACAGGGTGAAATGGGGGACTGCTGCAGGTTTAGGCAGAGGAGAGGTATTAGGAGAACTACCGCTCAAAAGTTTCGTTGTCGAGACTAGACTATAAAAAGCAGGGAGCCCAACTAGACTGCTCTTGGGATACCCCAGAGGAGAAAGGGTAATGTCTGGATTGGGAAAATATTAGATGGACAATTTGACCACTTTTACATCTACTTGGAAAATAATTTTCCGATGTCAATAATGTCTCATTGTAAGCTAATAAATTCTTAGAAAGAATACATGCATACACACACATATGTATACACACATTCATGATAGACATGCTGATATCACATTCTGACTTTAATTTTTAGAAAAGACTTCTTTATCTCTTCTTCTCTAGTAAATAGTCAATAAACATTATGCTAGACAAGAGGGAGGTTAGAACTTTAAGATCTTCAAAAGAATTAAGTTCTTTTGTGACCAAAACTACTTTCAGAGACTTCATGTAGTCATGAGGAAATGAACATTTTAAAGTTATATGCTAGCTGCAGGTGACCCATGGGTATTAAAATAGTAAATGAAAATGTATCACAACTTTTGTCGTCTTCATTTAGTGATATTAATAGCCATGGTTTCAATTTTTTAATTGAAGTTCCCCTGGTCCCAAGGATACAATAGGTTCCTAATTGATCCATTTTTTTCAGGTTATTCACTTGTGCTCTCTTTGATATTATCTTTTAATAGCTAAAACTGTTTTACATCTCCCCCTTGAGAATATCTGAATCTTGACTCTCATTAAAGTCTTTGGTAAGCTTCCTTGGATCTTGATCTTGTGGAAGAAAATAAAATCCTCTAAAACAGAGACTACATGGATGAAATTAAGAAACGACATTTTCAGATACCTATTATTGACATAAGATTTGTAATGTATTTTTAAAAATCTCCAAGATACACCTGTTTTTAAATTAATAACATTCATGGGAAAAAAGTCCACATACTTTCCTTAATCATAATGTTTTCAGAATGAAATTGAAAGGCAAATAGGACACCCATTAAAATGCAATGAAATTTATTTGAAGAGTAGAGCTAATATATGGTAGGCTGAATGTGGCATAAACTTTTGAGTTATATATTAGCTACATAGAAGATAAAATGCAATTTAAACCAACTTTCTTTGCACAAATAAGGTACACACTCAAATAGCTCAAACACCAAGGAATAAAATCGTATGCAGCCTAACTTATAATAGCAAACTATGAAATTTAAAATATTCATGAAAATTAGGTTTAAAATATTTATGTTATAACACATAATGGGAAGGCTTTTATATTTTAGAAGCAGAAAGCCCTCTATAATAGGTTTAATAGGACACTAGAAATTCAGAGTATAGGAAGTAGTCCTACTTCCCACAGACATGCACATGCATGCATTCAGTCAGAGGGACCAAACACACTGTATGTTGAAAAAAAATCAAGAAAATGCTGTGGCTAGCAATCTGTTGCAAAGGAATCTAGGTATGAAAATTTAAAAAAATGAAAAGTCCACAGTGCTGTTTCCTGTTCCTTTGTTATTAGTTTAATTGAGAAGAGCAAAATCTGAAAGAGAGATTAGGGCATTGATTTTAGGGAAAGGGTTTGACAGGGACTATCTCGGGTATTAAAATAGGATAGGTATTAAAATCAAGCTCTTGCTTTTTCAGAGGCCAAGGCTTACAGACTATTAAGATGAAATCAGTGGGGTAGGGGAGAAGCTGATTAGCCTTATATGTATTGAATCTACAGAAATGTTTCATTATACACCCTGGAGGACTGCTGGAAAACAAAGCACCTGATAATTTATCCAGGAGGAATAAAAGAGGTTAAAGTACTATCCCAAGACCATAGACTTCGAAAACCCCATCCCATGTTTTAGAGGGATTGTGAAGATTTTCAAGGTTAGCACATCAAGTCATTATAATCTCAGCTCACTTCAGTTTAAGAAGCCTTCCGGTCACTGGACCAATCTTGCCACATCTCTGCTGTAGGCTATCTCCTCCCTGTAAAAGTTCTGAAATACAGGTACGCCCTGGTAGCTCACGCGTTGAAAGTCTGTGACTGCGGTGCGGTCCAGAAAACCCACAGACTCGTGCTCATGAACTGGAGCCAGGAGAACCACCGACGAGAACAACTACAATAAACGTTTCTTCCTCCTCCCTCTTCTTGCCTGCCTGCCTGCCTGCCTACTTGCCTTCATTCCTACCTGCTTTTTACCTCTTAAAAAAAAAGATCTGAAATAGAAAATCCAAACATGGATATCGGTTCCTAACAAAGATGAATTAATGAAGTACATTCATGCTACCATCTAAAACCATTAAAAAAAAAAAAAGAAACTATCTGAAAAAATGATTTTCAAGACAATGAAACACAGGTAATGAAAGACGATGATCCCGGAGAAGAAAGAAACAAAATGAAATTCTACAGTTGTCACAAGTTCTGAGGGTATGGTACAGAGAGGAGGAACCAGGCAGAACCTCGGCATCCCAAAGAGTGAAGAAAATGGAAGGTAAAGTCTGGAAAACAACGTAATAAGAGTTCCACAGAGGAGAAAACTGGCCAAAAGAGAACTCTGGAAAACCAAAAAGTTGACTATTTAGAATAGTAGTTATCAATATGAACATAATGAACTTACCTAAGGTCTAGAAGAAAAAGCATATTGAAAATTTAAATGGAACAGTGCCTGACACATGAGGTTAGACACAGTGGCTGCTCTCACCAGGCCCATTGGAAAAATGCATAATTCATGAGGGTCATATGCAGGAAAGTCTCACCTTAGCAGTGAGGAATAAATCAGCTGAGCATTATTTCAGAGACATCAGTAAATCATAAAAGCAAGACTTGAAATGATACAACTGTTTCCAAATAATTTAACTTACCCCAGAAAACATCATTAAGAATATTTATACGAATGTACAAATTATTCAGTACTCAACTAAATAAAACTCACATCTGCCATCCAATCAAAGAATGCTAAGCCAGCAAGAAAACAGCCCACTATAAGGAAAATAATCAAAGAAAAATGATTCAATATTGTTACAGCCATTACAATTGACAGACAAGGAAATTTCAATATTATATTTGTATGCTAGAGGTTCAAACCATTAAACAGAACCATGGAAGATATTTTTAAAAAACAAATTGAACTTCTAGAGATACAAACTGTAACAGTTATGGCAAAAAATATATATTGGATAGGATTAACAGCAGGTTAAGCATTTCAGAAGATAACTATGGTGAACGTGGAAATAAAGTAAAAAAAAAAAAGAATAGATGGAAACAATTAAAAAATAATTTAAAAAAATAGAACTTTACTGAGTTGTGGAAAACTTCAGGAAATGCTTATATACACTTTCTCTTAGAATGAGAACAGAGAAAATATTTAAGGAAATAATGACTGAAAAATTTTTGAAATTGATATAAATGAGAAATTTGAAGATTTAAGGAGCTTGACAAATCTCAAACATATGAAACATGAAAAAAAAAAATCACATCAAAATCAAATTACTCAAGACTAGTGAGTAAAACTTACAAGCAGCCAAAGTAAAATAATGTTCAATGCAGAAAATGAGACCAGAATAACAGCAAAATTAGAATCAGAAATAATGGAAACAAGATGACAGTGGAGAAGTAAATTTATAGGAAAGGATAAATATGTTAATAGTCAAAAGAAAGCTGAAGTGACTATGTTCACATCAAACAGCAGATTATATAGCAAAGAATATTACTAGGAATATTGCAAGGTTAATTCCTCTAAAGGTCATACCAACCCTGAATATTTATGGACCCAATAACAGAGCTTCAAAATATCTGAGGCAAAATTAGATGAATTTCAAAAAGAAACAGATAAATCCACAATTATAGGCATGCATCTCAGTGCTCTCACTCAATAACAGATAGAAAAAAATCAGCAAACTGTCACAACCACTACACTGTCAACTAACTTGACTTCAAGTAGAATATTTGTGCCAACGACAGCACAAGACATATGCTTTTCCAGTACACACGGAACACTGGCTAATATCTTCTGAATCACAATAAATTTTAAATGATTCAGTCATATGAGGTGTGGTGTTTGACCAACATGGAACAAACTAGGTACTAATTACAGAAAGATACTGGAAAAAAATCCAAGTATTTGGAAGCTAAAATACAAATAAATATATAAAAATAAATATAAATAAATAATGAATATTTCACAAAAGGCAAATTAGAAAATATTTTGAACTGAATAAAAATGAAACAATACCTGACAGAATATGTGGAATATGGTGTTATATCAATAAGCCCCTTTTTCAGAAAGAAGAAAGTTCTCAGATCAGTGACTTCATTTTATACTCCCTCATTCTATAAGAAAACAGAGCAAATGATACCCAAAGTAGGTGGAAGACAGTAATAAATAGCAAAGGAAAAATAAATGGGAAAAAAGCACAGAAATAATAGAGAAAACCAATTAAATTAAATTCTTTATCAGTAACACTGATAAGGCTCTAGATACTCTGATCAGGACAAAATGTAAAACACTATTACTAATATCAGGAAGAAAACAGGGACATCACTCAAATTTCTAATAAGCAAATATTAGCAATATACTTGCAAATTTGATGATTTGGTTTCTTTGGAAGATACAAATTATCAATGCTTTCTCAAAGGAAAACAGATAATCTGAATAGGACTTTTCTCCTCAGAAAATTTAATTTGCAGTTTAAAAACCTGCCCAGAAAGAAAATCTCAGACCAGTATGTCTTTATTTGTACATTCTACCAAACGTGGAATGAGAAATATAGACAACAAATATAAAAAAGTTTTCCAGAAAACTGAAGAGAATTGTTCCCTAGGCATTGTTCTAATACAAAGATCAATGACATCAAAAATAAAACTACAGATTAATATCCCTCCTGAAGAGAGACATAAAAATTCTAAACAAAATTAACAATTTATATGAAAAATGCATGGAGTATATTTATTCTAAGAATGTATGGAAAGTTTAACACTTAGAAACAAGTGAACATGATTTATCATGCTAACAAATTATAAAATGTAAATTAAAAATAATCATCAGCACTAGAGGCATAGAAAAAGTGTTTGCCAGAGTATAAAACCCATTCCTGATTAACAAATCAAACAAAACTGGCAGAAAACTAGAACTAAGAGGGAACTTTGCTCAGTCTCAAAAAGGGCTCTTCAAAATTAATGGCTCCTCCTTCACATCAGGCACAAGAAAGAATTTCTGCTCTTACTCCTTCTATTGAAGATTGTAGTAGAGATGCTAGCCAGGGTATATAAACCAACAGCAGAAAGTAACAGGAAAGAGACAAAGGAAAAGAACAGTCACGCAGGTTGGGAAAGAAGCAGAACAGTCTTCACAGACAACATGCTCATCTGTATAGAAAATCTGATGGACACAACCAACATACTACTCAAAACAAGGTCTACAAAGATTCAGCTGTATTTTTATATTTTACAATATTCACTAAGAAGTTCAAACTGAAAGTGTTACTAAAAATAGCATCAAAAACATGAAGCACAAGAGTAAAAGATGACATTTATTTATGAACTGATCTATATACTGAAAATTATAAAACATCACTGAGAGAATTTAAACAAGACCAAATAAAAGGAGAGTTAATCATAGGTAAAAAGTCTCAAAATTGTTAAGACATTAGTCCTTGAATTATCAATAGATTAATAAAATCATAAGCAAAATTGCAGTAGGTACTCAAATTAATAAAACCCCAAAGTTATGTGTGGGGCCAGGAATCTTTAAGGTCTAAACACCCGCTCCATGCAGTGCATATTTTTCAGAGGCTGAGTAAAGGAGCCTTCCTTCTGCCCACTGAATGGAACACACTTGAAGGATTTAAAGGGTGGGTTTTTCTAGCACAGACCGTAAATAGTCTTAATCATGAGTAAGCAAATCAAGATACAATATGTGTTTTGCAGGCATATACACACATACAAGCAGCAAAAATAGAAATAGAAAATATCCCACAAATAGGCTTGCTGGTGGAAAAATAATTCCTCCAAACAAATCACCTTTAAGATAAATTGTAGCGATAACAACCTCATTTTTAAAGTAATTAATTCAGAATATATATATATATATATATTTTGTTTGTTTTTTTAAGAGAAAGGAACAGTCAGGAACGAAGGCAAGCAGGCAGGCAGGTAGGCAGAGAGGGAGAAGAAGCATTAATTTTGTTAGTTGTTTATTTTGGTGGTTCCCCCAGCCCCAGGTCTCTAACTTGGGCTCTTGGGCTTTACATGGACTTTACTGGAGTCACAGACTTAACACCAGAGCCACCAGGAGGCCCTGGAGAATATTAAGCACGAACCTTGAAGCAGTTCACAAATCCTCCATTTAATCTACTCATAAATAAATATCTTTACTGAATAATGAAGAATCATCAACAATTGCATGGGGAGACATAGCAGAGAGTTAACAAAGCAGAGCAAATCCCTTATCAAATCCAACTCAGCAGTCATCATCGGATAAGAATCCAGAGTTTCCTTGCACATACCCTGCCACCTAAAGTCATCTGTCTCTGCCATTCTAGTGTCATGGGCCACCATTTGGTCCCACACTTTCATACATTGTCTAGCAAAACAAATGTTCTCTGGTTATGGAAATGCCTCTTAGAACATAGCTTACTGGTAAGTGGGCATGCTCTGTGGGAGTTCACTCCCCACCTCAAATGACTTATCAAAGTATTCCTTTTATCAGAAGCAAATCTCTTCTGAAGAATCTCCTTTCTATCTTGTTAAATATAACATAGATAAATGATAGATAGATCAACAGATAAATTTTCTCCGCAAGTCAACAAATCACAGTAAAACCTAGGCATGGTTTATATTAATTTTTTAATGGTGGAATTTTGTGCATCTAGTTCCTAGAAATATTCTAGTTTCACCTTTAGTTCCATTTCATGAAATCCTGGACATTATCTGACAAACCATTAATTTCTCCACACCATAAACACTCCCCGTGGGAGAGCCACTTTCCAAGTTACAAGCCCTTGAGGACCTTGATTAGAGAACTCACATGGGTGGGTCACTGATTCTTAGCTCAAATTACAAAAGAAAGAACAAAAGTGGGGGGATGACTCATTTTTTGAAGCTCATACACATCATTTTTAAAATATCTCTTCAATCTTAAAGTACTTCTTTTTAAAGGCAAACTAAATGAAGGTTATATTGGCTCTAAGTATTAAGTGACTAATATATCTGGTTGTCTAGGATCCTTTTCCAAATATAATAAAAATATGCCCCAGGAAATGGACAAGCTTTTGTCTAAAATTTGCACAAAGCTGATGTAGAAAAGAGCATTGGGTTGGAAATCATACTTTCAATCAGAAGCAAATTGTTCCCTATTTGGCTTTAACCTATGTCATTTAAATTAGCTTTATTTATTTTGATAGTGAAATAAAAACTGGAGGGAACCAATAGGGAAAAAAAGTCTCATCTCTAAATTTACCTTTAATTTTAAAGGAAGTGAAATAACAACTAATTGTCTCTGAAAGACATTTTAGTCTCCTATTTCTCTCATGGTTCTAGATTCAAAATATGATAAAATACGATTAACTACCTAGCATTTCATGTTCTGGAAAGAATTCACTGAAGTGAATTTTAGCAAATCAACATTTTATGATAACGTCTGGAACTTTTTCAGGGGAAAACTTTTCTAATAACTACAATGGAAAGAGGATCACCACTTCCTGAAAGAATGGTTTGGATAATGGCATTCTGTACTTTGACTACATTTTGCAATTCTGATATTTTGAATACATATAAACTTTATTCATGGACTGTAAAATAATAAAATTTACTTCACCCACCTGTAGTCTGGAAATAGAGCTTATTGGTCCAAGCTGAACTTTTCAAGTCAGTAGCTTTGCTCTCAGGATCTGCTTTTTATTTATCCAAGTTAGTCACTCAATTACTTATTGACAATAGCCACACAAGCATTAACTTAGCAAATTGGAATTGTTCATCTCAGTCACTGGGGGGAAAACAATATCATTACTGTCAAATTACTGACAGCATGGTGTCTGGTCAAATTAAGTAAGTTTGCTATTTTGTAATCAATCAAGTTAATGGTTTGCTTTGCAAATGTAAATGTTAAATTAATCTTTCAGTGCTATAAAACTATCATTTGAAATGACAGAGTTTAATGACCAAAAATAAAGTATTCACTGGTTTTACCTAAAACCCTGATCTGGGCAAGTCAGAACAGATTGTAAATTGTGTTACTTACATTAGAACACAATACGTATGGGTTATTTAAACTAATTTTTTTTCCAGAATATGCGTGTGTGTATGTGTGTGTGTGTGTGTGTGTGAGAGAGAGAGAGAGAGAGTGTAATCTGAAGACAAGAAGGAAAAAGAACATAAAACTATACCCATATCACATATCACGATTTGAATATTTAAACCCAGATCCACTCCAACTTGCTACCACATATTTGGCACTATGAAAGATGCTGGTAACATAAAAACAAATGAGCAGAACAGATCCTGTTTCTTAAAGCACAAAACTAAGTCTTTTAGAGAATGCCGTGACTGGGGACAATGAACGGGAGCATGAGATTTCTAAAGCAGTTGGTTAAGTGTGATGAATGACTTGAGTATGGGAGCTCGAAAGAGGAAGGAGATAGGAAATTTTCTTGAAGAAAATGATGAAGAAGCTGAGATATTAGAATGAATAGCTGTTGGGCAGTGAAGAATGAGTGGATGGGTAGGGTGGGAAAAATGATGGCCTTAAGCAATCCTGGCCCAGGTAGAATGAAGAGTTTGTGTAAAAGCAATGTGGTAAGACCTTTACAACCAATTCCAAGAATTTTAATATAGAAAGAGCTTTGTGAGGAGGAAAAGGAAGGATATAGAGCTAACACTGGGAATAAATTTATAATATGTTTTGCTCCCAAGATAATACCCATGTCTTTACTAATCTTCAATCATCAGTTAAGTGCATTCGCTGGCCATCCCAAGTCCTTTAGCCACAGTTAATTCATTGACCTTTGGCTGGGTGATGTTACCTTTCATTTCTATAGAGAATTTGAAAGCAATGTACCCTTGTCTTCTTGTGAGAAGAAGCTAAAGACCAAACAGATTTGTGTTGTCTAATATAATTGTATGAAAATGTGTATAAAAATCATACTATTAGACTCCAGATTTATAAATAATGCATTTTTACATAGACTAGTGAGTAAAAGATTAAGATTTCTAAGAAATAATCATGAGAAAAGATTTTTAGCAAACTTCTATTGCCTAGAAAAAAATACCAAAAACCTAATTTTAGGAGATGCTTTTTTATGCGTTTATTTCAGGGTTGCAAATTTACAGACATATTCAAAGTGAAGATAAAATGCATTTCTTTAACTAATTTTATCTTTTCAACTCTTAATTTTAAGCAGTATTGAAATGTAAATCTGACATCTACTTAAAGATATTTCTATCTCATCCTAGATAAATTGTGTCTTCTTAGTTTAAAAGATTCCTTTCAGGGCAATGTTAAGTTTCAAATGCTCCTCCACTCCATTTTCCTTTTCTTAATGGCACCTTTTGTATGGGGGGTTGGGCTGGGAAGACCACCGCACTCCTTAAGCAGGAATAGGATGTTGGCATTGAAAAATTTTTCTTCTGGGTCTTTTGCAGCATCTCTTGTTTCATTGGTAAAGTCTGCCTTTCTCTCTGGGTTTTTGTTTTCCTAACCCCACCCTCAAGCCCAAACACTTCTAGTGGAAGTGTGGAAACTTTATATTGACTGACGGGGAATCTATATAGATGAAAAAAAAAAAATCAGCAAAAGACAAAAGAAAACAAAAACACAACTAGCCAGAAGTCTATGCTAATCATCCAGGAAAGAAATGAAGATAAACTCTAATATACAAACCCAGGCACAAAAATGATATTTCGTATTTAATTCTCTGTGAGACTCTGAGTGGTATATATTATCATACCTACAAAGCAGATATGAAAATTGGTTCAGAGAAATTGTACAAGACCTCATAATTGGTAAGTTGATCTGAAGCATCATTAATGGATGTGTTTTTGAGTGAGTTTCTCAATTGGTCAATCAATGGATTGGTGAATGAAAGAAAGACATGTGTTTCAGAAGCTCAGTGGATAGGACCACCAACATATAAGCAATGTGTGGTTCTTGAAGCCCTGGTGAGCAAAACTGTCCAGTAGATATATTCAGATAAATCTAAGGGGTTTTTTTAAAGCCTAATAAATGTAAAAGGATTTTTTAATACTACTTTTTCATTTTTATAAATAATTTTATTGAAGGACCATGGTCTTAAACATACATTTCATATGCACTTTCCTATATATCAACATAAGTATGTGCTACAGCAAGAATATTAAAAGTCCAATTTATTTAGAAACTTCTAGCTTCAAAAACTCTGTAAGTGGATTTAACTTTAGTCGTCTGAACCCACCAGTGATCTAAGTTCAAGATGAGCCTGAATACGTGGTTTTGTTTGTGAGAATCCACTATGACCCCACCCACACTTTAACCCACAGTCAGGTGCCTTGCTTCACTCTCTAGATGTTGGACACTCTCAACTTAAGACAGGGTCTCAATTGTACTGTCATTCAGTGTTGTGTTTGTTGGGTATTAAAATTCCAAACAGTCTTTAATTAGATGCTTTGTTTTGTTGTTTATTCAGGTTAATGATTGGGCTATCTCTCCTACTTGTCTGTTCAAATCAAATCTGAACTCCAGTGACACATATCTTTGATTAAAAGATAATGACATTTGGACCATGAGAATTTAAAATGCATCAGGCATTTATACCACACAGCTATTCCAACTTTGATACTACACATGAATGACTCTCAAAAAAGCCTCAAGTTCTAAAAACCAGTATCTCAAACTGGGACTCTGAACATTAGCCTCTTCCCTAGCTTCTCATACCAACTGAACTGAGATTTGGGGAAACATTTGTTTCTCTGTCTCTCCTCCACTAGCTTGCCCTAAAAGGAAGTAACAGCTGCGTGTGTGGTGGCTTTTACAGAACTCCCCTTCAATGTTATCTGAATGAAAATAATCTCTTTTGAAAATCAGTTTGTCACATGTGTGCATACATAATACAGAATACACACACCAACAAAGAAGATTTAACCCAACATTGATGTACCACTACGCATCTACAGGAACAGCCAAAATCCACAACAGTAACAATATTGGCAAGTCTGTGGAGCATTAGCAATTCTCAATCTTTGTTGTTAGGAATAAAGCCACTCTGGAAGACAGTTTCAGGGTTTCTTACAAGTTCGAACAGGCTCTTTTCATACAATCCAGTAAACATTTTGCTTGGCAACCACCCAAAGGAGCTGAAAACATCTACATGAAAACCTGCATGCAAATGTTTATGTCAGTTTTATTCATAATTTCCAGAACTTGGAACACAACCTAGATATTCTTCAATGGGTGAATGGATAAACAAATTGTAATATATCAAAATATAGGACTATTAATCAGTTCCCAAAGAAATAAGATATCAAATCATAAAAAATGGTAGATCCTTAAATATACGTCGTTAAATAAAAGAAGCCAAAACAAAAAGGCAACATATGCTATGGTTCCAACTATATATATAATGTAAAAGTCAAAACCACAGAGATAGTTAAGACCATGGTATCCAGAGGTTTAGGGGGATGCTGGGAAGGGGTTAGAGGTAGAACACAGGGGAATTATCTGGCAATTAAATTATTCTAAATTATACAGTAATGATGGATACTTGTCATTATATTTAAATCCACAGAACTTGCAACACAAGAATAAATGCAGGGGTAAACTATGGACTTCAGTTAACAATGTATCAATATTAACTCATGAATTGTAGCAAATATACCACATCAAGGCAAAATGTTAATAAGAGAAAAAAGGAGGAGGGGTAACAGAGTGTATGGGAACTCTGTACTTTCCCCTTTTCTGTAAACTAAAAATTTCTTTAAAATATAAAAATCTATTAATTAAAAAATACAGTAAGAAGACCCTATTCCCTATATAATTCCAACCACTAAGAAAGACCCTATACCCTATATAATTCCGACTACTAAGAATATCATTACATTATTTTATATCATAAAAGCATGTTTGACATAATGATTGCCTTCTTGCTCTTTCCTTGACTAAAACCAATTTTCATTTTATAAGAATATTATTTAGACTATTGTTTGCTAGAAAAATGTGTGACTTCTACCAATTTCAAGCTCTGAGACTGATATTTCCAGTAGGATATAGAAGAAACAAGCTTCCTATCCTAAGGATATGAATGTCATTTATTGACAGACACTAAGAAAGTAAAGTAGGAGAACATGTAAGAATACTATAATGGAAGAAAATAATTTGTGATATCATAAAAGCACTCCTAATCCAAATTTGCATCTCAGGTGAATAGTGCTATGCTCAAAAAGTCAAATATGCATTTAAAATGGAATTTTTGAGGTAGAAAAAATTCACACCATCAATATAAAATGAGTAACAGACAACTTTGTTTAAACTGAGAGGAAGGAAAGCAAAGCTTTTTTCTTAATTTTACATGTTGCGTTACCAATATTTACACATTCTCAATGATAATAAACACATTCTGGCACAGTTCTGGCACTATTATGAAATTAAGTTCTACTAATTATTATTTCAACAATAATATGAGATCACATGGGTGTTTATCCAACACTCGCTGTTGTTCACAGACCTTTTACACCAGAGACTTTATTCATCAAAGGGGCGTTGAATCCTAAAACAGGGAAATATATTAGTCTTATAGTTGGAATAATTAAAAGGAGTTTCATCAAAGACATCACACAAGTTTTTCTTAGATACTGCTTATCCAAAGAGATTTAATAAACACCAGAACTGGTTCAAATCTTATCCAAAAATATAAAGAAGAAATTTGTTTTTCTTATTCATAGTATTCCAGCATCCAACTCAGAAAAGGGGAAACGCTTCTCAATTTTATTTCAATGAATTAATATTTATGTATGTATACTATAAAACATATATAACATTTATTATAAATGGTAGATATATTTAAAAATATAGACAAATTATATACACAGTTTCATTTCTCTGTCATTGCAAAAATTCTCTAAATAAATAAAAGTAATAATATAATGAATGAATATTTTCTATATTTTAAGGGTTTCACATGTCAACTTGTTTAGCCTTCATGCAAAACAAACTTATGAGATAAATGTGGTCAATTATTCCATTTCACACATGGGGAAAGTAAATAATAAGAAGTTAAGTAACATGCTCAAGATCATGTGAAGAGATTGAAGAGTCAGCCTTCAAACATGGGTAATTGGTACCAATACTGGTCCTCTTCACTCATTCATTATACTTCAGTAATATTTAAGTTTTAAGCAGACTTTCAGAGAGCTCACCATAGAAAGAAGACATCAAAATGATTTAAATGAAATTTTACAGAGCAGTCAAATATCTGACATTCTCGCCACATGAATAAGATTTTATTACCTACTCAGTTTTAAGTTCAGTAGTTTCTAGAAACACCAATTCAAGCACATTTTTTGCTAGTATAGAAGTTATGTTTTTAATCAAGTCTTAGCATTTCTATTTATGCTGTACTTCCACTAATGTAACTGAAGATAGCAGACAGTACTTTTAGAAATACAAGAGAATATCCCTAAGGCCTTTGATATAAAAATCTAGATTTCTGCTTTTTATAAGTCAAGTCAATGAAGTTTTATAAAAAGGAGAACCTAAGAAAACAATGTTTACTTCATTATATACAGTAGCTAGTTATGGACTCATTATTTGTGTTATTATAAATACTACTAAATTAAGATTTATCATACAAAGATACAGAAAAATAAAAGTATAGATAAAAACAGATATAATAATATAGCTACAAGTAGACAGATATGTGATAGTGATGAGTACATTACTGATATATGGCAGATTTAATAAAAAGTCAAGTACTCCTAGCAACCTTTGAGTCAGGGTTTATTATCTCCATTTTACAGACAAGGAAGCACAAAAAAAACTTTCTTGCTCAGGTGAAAAGCTGCTAATCATTGTGAGGATCCCAACCCAGGACTACAAAGGTTTTTACATTACTACAGAAACTCTTACTTTCTAATAACTTCTTTGGAGATTGTCACTCTAGCAAAGTAATAAAAAGAATAGGTAATAGGTAGAGAGCAAAACCTAGTCCTTTGCCTCTCCTTTCAAGGTGCTACAGAGAAAGATAAAAGTGCATATGGGTACTCATAGATGCTGATGTGAATCCTTGGGTGTACACTGAGGTACATGCCCTGTGACAATAAGTGAGATGAAGGGACGATTTGGCATTTGCCTGTGAGTGATATCAAGCTGGTCCAGAAAAGTAGCATTGGCATCGGAGTGGAGACAGAATATCAGGCAGGGAAGTAGCAGATGTCAGAATTTTTTTTTTTCCATTTTGTAACATTAACTGCTCTCCAGAGTAAGATTAGAGCAAATAAAGGGATTAAGAATTTGGATTTCAGCATCTAAAATGATTCAAGGAAAGGGAGAAAAAAGAAAAGTAGGATTAAAATAATTTGTAGGGTTCCCATGGCCAATGGGAGGAGAGGGTACCTGTTTGTGGAATTTATGGGTTCAGGATCCTTGAGTACCCCCACCCCTGCCTCTGGCAAACTGACATGCATGGTGGAGAATGGCTTTAAAGCATTGGTTCTCAACTAGGAATGATTTTGTCCCCATTCTACCACAGCCATCCTACCTGGAATATAATGGCTGGAGAAATACTGGTTGTCAAGACTGTTGGAGCGGTGCTACTGGATTGCTGTGGGCAGAGGCCAGGGATGCTGATAACTGTCTTACAGTGCATAGGACAGACTACTCCCTAAAACAAAAAATTACCATCCCCAAATGTCAATGGTGCTGCTGTTGAGAAATTATATAGGAAAGGTTTCGTTTCTTTGCATGGATAAACACAGGCTGCTCAGAGGAAATTTTGGAGACTGATGGAAGGAAAGAAATGGTATGCTTTCTCTATGGTTTCTTGGATAAGTTTTCAGGTCCTGTGAAGAAAGGATGCAGGGCTTGAAGCTAGAGTTGTTGATAGGAGAAGTACTGTGAATCTATAAGCAACAGCATTGCTGCTTGTGATTGAGGGAACAAGCAAAGATTAGAGAAGTGTTACTTTCCCACTTCTACTTGGATCTTCGTATGGACCTAGTTTTGAAAGGATGTCTTTGGCCTAAGCACCAGTAGTTCCCATCATGGGAACCATCGATGTATACAATTCCCTCAAATAAATTTGTAAAGAGAGGTCAACTTCAAGAGGTTGCTGGTCAAGAGAGGAACAGAAAGGTGGGTGAGCCATTTGCCACGAGTAACTAGTAGAAGGTGTATGAATATGTCACTTGATCCCAAACTCCCCACCGCCACATTGTCAGAAATAATTGAGGGGATATTTAGGGAAGCTGGAAAAAACATGTAAGTAGACAAGAAAAAACACAGGGAATTGAAGTTTTCGCAGTTGTTATGGCCACATTACAGGCACCAGCTAGTGAAGCCTTGAAAGCTTTTGCATTACACAAAATACAACAAAATAGGATATTTATATGTTGGAAAGTTCCTATGGAAAATTTCTTTCGAATATTAAGACTGATTCAAGATCCATTCATTAACTTCTCGCTGTCCCATTTGGTCTTATTATCAAGTTATTATGAACAAACCACTTGAAACATTATGATCCAGTTTCATCTCCATTCAAGAAAACTTTTAAAATGTGTTAGATCTAGTGGGCAAATCTTGGTTTTAAATATCATTTTTTACTAAAGGTAGTTAGATCAGAATTGCTGGTTCCAAATATAAAGCAAGAAAACTCTAAGATGGGACCTTAAGCATGTTGGTTGCCAGCAAGGAAGAAAGAACTCAAAGGATGATGAGGACATGTTAACAAGACGTAGGAGCCAATTGAGTTTCTTGGTCTTAGTTTTCTCATCTGCAACAGAATCAAATAGCACCTGTTTTACAGTAATATTGTGAGGATCAGAGACAATTTATATTGAAGATTAATTTACTGACTGCTTTTAGTATTAAAATACTAGGAGAGATAAAGGAATATTCTGGGCAGCAGTGGTACTGAACTGTGTCTTTAACAGGGCACAATTTTTTCTGGCAATCTCTAAATGGTAGAGGAATGACGCAAAGACTAAACTTAAACAGAGATTATAAAAAAAGTAATTTATCTTCAAAATTACTATTTGTTGTTGTTACTCATTAAACATTCTTTCTGGGACTAAGGCCTAACTGACTCTAGAAATCAACACTTGTCTATTTTCAATCTATGTGGAATGAATGGAACTGATCATTATTCCTCCCCAGGAGATAAATGTGAAAGCTGTATCTCACCCAATCAGAACACCACACACCCGGCTGTAATAAGTGATTTGGTCATAGGCATGCAACCTTCCAGAGTCTAGAGATAACTTAGAAGTGTTCTCTAAGATTTTGGGTAAGAGTTTATTGTCCTTTATCACTGAACCATGACCTGAGAGGATGAATGATTTGGAGTTACTACCATGCGGGGAGAACCAGCTTTAGAATGAAGTCCACCCCAAAGAAATGGAATCCAGAGATAAAAACAAAATAATCCAGGTGGCATTATTTGAACACTAGCATTAAACTCAGCCTGAAGTTAGACCTACCCTTTGATTTTCTATTTGTGTATATCAATACATTTTCTTTTTCCCCCTGCAAATCATCTGGGTCAACTTTTCTGTGAGATACCACACGAAGACTCAAAACTAACACATTCTTCACACTATATAAAAATACTTTTAGGGATGTAGAGTACAAATCAGAACTGAGGATTTTTTTTCTCCTGACCTCCATTCCTAGGTCTCAAACATGGGTCCGTGGGCTTTATATAGCCTGCACCTTAGGCATCTGAGCCACAGACAGCTACCTGGAGAAATTCGGTGACTAGAAAGTTACAAATTGAGAACAAACCAAATGCCTACTGGGGCTAGACAGGTAAAGCAGGCAAGTAAAGAAATAAATGTACACATATGTACACATACATATGCACACAAATACATATGCATATATGCATACATACATACACACAAAATTGCTTAATTTCATTCTGACATTGAAGTATCTCCTAAGCAGAGCTATTGTTAGAATTATTAAAATCTCCTGATGCATATGGATTTGATAGAAACATTCTTACATTATTTCAGAGACTTGAGAAATACAAGGTATTTCTAGAATTCATATTCTACCATGTAATAAATATCTCTCATAGCTTGAATCATTGTTATCATTATTAAGCTTTTATGAAATTGAAATCACTGTTCTACAACTAACTGCCATTTAATTAGACACCTGGTACAAATTTGACAGATTATTTAAAATTGTCTTGTATAGTTGTTGGGCACCGTCCATATACATCCCAAGGCCTTGGGTTTGTGTCCCAAGACTGGGCAGAACAACCAGAATAAAACTAGATAAAAACTTCTTCCTTTCACTTCTTGTATGTCTGCACTTTTTCTTTAAAAATTAAAATTAATTAGAAATCATTGTCAAATGTCCTTAGTAGTTTTTTCTTGTGCTACTAATGACCAAATGATGCCAGCAGTATATAACGGATTTCTGCTTTATTATGGTTATGGAAAATATTATTGTTAGTTTTAAAACTAACATTTAAAAAATATATTTCAAAGTTTTTCTATTATTAATTTGCTTGAACATTGCTATGGTGATAGGAAAATAGAAAATAAATGGACTATTTCTCTAAACTGTATTTGGAAGAATATCTTTTATTCAAATATCAATAAATAAAGAAAAAATAATTATACACACACTCATTTTATTGAGTGACATCTAAACTCCAGGTATCACAGTCCAGGAATTTAAACCTTAGTGATTTTTGAGCGACATTGTACTCACCATAAAATGATGTGACTTTCTTGATAGATGTAAAAATGTAAGAATTTATGTATCAGTCATATCTCTTTGTTCACTAACAACAAAAATTAACTCTAGTTGACTTAATTAGAAAAGAAATTGACTAGTTGAAAAATGGTTGACTCACAGAATCAGGGAACTATTGATAATCTGACCTAGCAAATAGAAATTTTCCTTTCGAGATCATAGATTGAACATACCTATGTGCATAAATTAATTTAACAACAATCCCTCCTGAACTATGTCTAAATTTACAGAAAAGTACACACAGAGCAAAAACCCAGAAGACGGAAGAAATGATGAGAAGACATGACAGCAACCACATTTGGGGAGACAAATTTCAGAAGCCTAAGTTGGTAACAGACTTAGCACACCTGATAAATGGAATACAAGCTAGTAGAAATACCAGAAAGTAGCAGTTTATACCACAAACTGGGTAGGGTACTGAGGACACCACTACTTCAAGAGGTGGAGGATAAAGATTGACAGTGGAGTTAAGAAAGAGTTTAAATCAAACATTCTCTCTTCTTCCATGTAGCCAGGTGATTTCTCTCATGGTAGCAGAGGTTAAAAGTTTGTTTTCTATGGAAGATAGACAGAGGCCTTCTGCATTAAGAAACATCGGATAGCAGTTAAGTAACTGAAATACTAAGCAAATGTTAAAAATTGTATCTTGAATCTTCCACTAAGATCCAAGAATACTAGCAACTAAATTTCAAACCTTTAGGGAGAAAAAATGGAAACTAGACCCCTTGGGAATGACTGATTTAGGAGAAGAGATCTAAAGATACTGGTATCAAATATTTCCCAAGGAAATCTCTGCCAGGCTGTGAAGCCCAGAGTTGAGGAGTTCTCTGTACACACAGACTCTAATCAGTCGCACTTAACCACATGGGATCTCCAAATGACCAAAGTGTTCAATCTACTGTCTCTTGAAAATATCACTGACTACTGATTACAAAACTGAGCGTGAAATGGGCAAATAATGTGGTCATGTTATTATGAAAATTGTTCTTAGATTGTGAATCCTTTTATTAGTTTCTAGGAACCCACAGGAATTCCTGGTCAAAACTCTGAGAATTTCTGCTCTAGATCATTCCTACTTTTTATAGTTTCATTCTTTAATCAAATTCTAGACCAGAGCAGTCGCTGAGCTACAGCTGTTGAAGTTCAAGAAGAATAGGCATCTAGCCTTTCTTATTTATGGCAGTGGGAAGTACATAATTAATCCCTCCAAATATAGGAGAGATTTCAGATACTGGTCTGCAAAAAAAAAAAAAAAAAAAAATCATTACAATGTTATGTTTTTAACCAGGATTCATTTTAACAACCACATGTGGCAACGTTACATGCAGAATCCTAAACAAGCAATTCACATCTCTAAAAAGGAACACTAGGAACAGAAGACAAAAGAAGACATGCCAGGTGAGCACTATTAGAATATTCCTGGCGTGGCACTGTACTGGAGATATTCAAGAACAGTCTTGTAAAACCGTATCTTATTTTCAGTATAGCCTGGAGACAAAGCAATGTACCATTGATTCTAATGCAAATAGAACACACTAGATCCTTCACTGGGGGAAAAGATTTTCCTACCCAAACATGAAAATGAATGGAACTCGCATTGTCTAACCAGGATAAACAACTTCACTGACCACAAGATATACACTCTATCTTTTTATAATTAATCTTTTTTTTTCTTCTTTGAGAATTACCCAGAGTAGCTTTTTGATGTGGGGATAGCATAGCTTAGAGTCTATAGGACAATATGCAAATGTATGAGTAGAAACCTAACTGGAAGAACTTGGGACATCTAAAAGTAAGGACTCCAAAGGCAGGGGATCTCACCTTAGCAACCTGCCTCTAGGACACACCCCTAGATCATCATGCCGATTTTACTCCAGGTAACCTGGACACGCCCACAAAGGAGGAAAGCCCATAACCCTCATGTATATTCAAGAATCCATCTTGCCTGAGTGAGAGGCAGGCAGGCACCTTAGGTCACCCACATACATGTGTGCATTCTCTTGATGTAATATTTCCAGCCCCGCAGGCCACCTCAACTTTCCATTTCTGCCTTTAATAAACTTGCTGTGTTTTCCTGACCAAAGGACTCTCTCCATGAATTCTTTCTGGATGGACCCAGCGTCTAATCAGGGTGTCTCAGCTCACTCCCCGCCAGCATCACTTTTCCTATGTGCTTATAGGATCATCTACCTGTTAACAGAGTTTAGAGCCTGATTTTAAAATGGTTTACATCCTCGTGGGCATTTTGTGTGAATCACTTCGTTTTTCAAACAACTCTTTTCTAACATGGCAGGGTTTAGCTGTTTAATACAGTTTAAACACTTCACTCCTCTATAGTCAGAAGCTATCTTCAGTCGCAACTGACAAAGTGCCTGGAATTTAATAGCATCTTAAATACTTGGTGATGCTATTCTAACGGAGTTGTTGTTATTATTCTGAGCACCAGGCAAGTGGGAAAAAAAAATTGTTCATGAAGCCACAGAATTAAATGATTCTCCTTCAGGTATGAGGAGGTTGGCCTCAAAAATAATGCAAAGCAGTAGAAAGCTTAATTGATGAGCTCTATAAGTACAAAGCTACAGAAATAATGAATTTAAACATTGACTCCTTTAAACAGCAGTTTCATCAGCTGGCAACAATGTGCTACAGAGTAGAAGGAAGAACAGGCTGTCTTTAGAAGAAAAGAATGTGGCATTTCACAAGGGTATAAATAGCAGGTCATAATCATTCCATTTCACATCAAATGCAAAAGAGAAAAAGAAGTAGTGCTGAGCAGTATATTCCTCTGGTATCTGTATACATTTATTAAACAGCAAATAATTTGTCATTGTTAGATTCAAAGTCATAATTAGAGTAAACTTAACAGAAGTTTAGAAATATGCTATGATAATATGATGGTAAAATATAGTCATGGGTTACTGCTCTTCATGAAAGATATTTTCTCCCTTTCATTTTTCCAATTGCCCCACTTGAAATCATGAAAGAGCTGAGGGATCAAGACTGCTTCCCATCAGTGAATTAATGTTCCTTCTGCAATAAAAAAACTATTAGGGCATTCCATTTTTAATCAAGAGTGGAATTCCACTAGACTTCTCACCAGTAAGAATCTGAGGACCAACACAGCATCCCTTGTCTCTGCTGGGATTCCAATGCCAGATGATCTTCCAAAGTGCTGAACCACTTCACACCTGTCTGTGAAACCCACACACCCAAGTCCTAGAAGTCTGCAGGGCTCACACACAGAAGCAGGCCATAAAGCTGGAGATAAAAATCAGTGAGAAATCTCATTCCACAGAAGGGAGCAAATGACAAGTCACAGAAAAATTCAGCCAGAGTCAATTATGTCTGCTATAGTGATTTTCCATCATTCTGTGAATGAATTTAGGAGCCTTTGTACTCAGGGTGAGGATGATACAAGAAGGGAAGTGCACAAAAGTATAATTCAACATTATCTAACAAATATTTCAGCGCAACATAAGGAAGAGCAGCAGGCAAGTCAGACCCTTGGGGAACTTAAGATGGTTAAAGAAACAGGACTCACTTCAGAAACGGTTATGGGGTATAAAACGCAATCTGTGCAAAAGTTCATTGTTCTATAATTAAGACTACAAAAATGTTATGATTTCCACCCATTAACAGAATCCAGTGATGACAATTTGGTATGAGCTTGTGGTAGTAAAACAAAAGGCAGAGCAAGGACCTTTGCCACACTAGGAGATACATAGTTTTATTTTGCTTTCATCTGGAACCCTACTCTGGAGACTGAGGTCAATGTGTACATGTACATAATCACATGAATCCATGCTCTAAATGTTAAATAAGTAAATTCTAGGACTCTCAAGGAAATAATCCTAAATGAATCTCCTAGCTACATATTTTCTCTCTAACTTGATTTCCCTTTCTGTGCTGTTGTTTCTGAAAAGCCACAGAGGATAGAAAAAGTCTCCAGAAAAAAAAGTCAGTAAGTATACACAAAAGATTACATTTATTTTCAAGTAAAATTCATGGGTACAGGAGATGATGATGATGCAGTGGGCTCCAGAGGACCTCTGAAGGCAGATGCCTTGCAAGTCACGCAAGTAATTGTCAGTTGATGTAATCACCAGGGACATGGTCTTAGGATCCAACAGGGGAGTTACCACCCAGGTATTAATGACCCATGTTTTCTAATACATGAATTCTAATCCAAGAGCTAATTACACTTTCCCTTTTAAAATGGACTACTATAGCTTGGTGTATATTCAAAAATATATTTTAAAATATTACAATGAGGTACCTCAAGTAGCCGCCTGTGTTTAGCTGTTGGTGGCTATAGATACTGCGCTTCTCCATGCCAACCTCACCTAACCCTGGGCCTTGAGGAGACGGTACCTTTTACCCATCATAACCTTGTGATGTTGCCATTTGAGATTTCACTGTGCCTTCAAAGCTACCCAACAGCTGAGAGTTGAAAATTTCCCACTTCTTTCTACTAAAGTGTTTCAATCACTCTTATTTTCCTGCATCTGAGACCAAATTAGAAATGACCATGGAAAAAAGGTCTACTTTCCCCATCTTGTTTTCTTTGCTTCCTCCTCAGGATCCAGGAAAATAAAAACTAAATGGGACAAACATACTGACCCAACTGGATGAACAATCCCATGATGCTGTTTCCCCAGGAAGGAATGTCTTAGAACCGGCTCCCTTGGTAGCTCAAATTTATTTGAGTCAACTGCATTCTGTAGGGTAACCTGATGCTGATTAATATTGTGTGTGTGCGTGTGTGTGTGTGTGTGTGTGTGTGTGTGTGTGTGTTATTTCTTAGTACTTGGTTTTTTTAAAGAACATGATAAGCTTAAAAGAACATAGTAAGGGTCCAGAGTTTTGTTTGCTCTTTCTAAAAGATGGTTATGAAGCCATTCCATCTTCCCCTTCACAGACTGCATATTTCTTCTGTAAATTGGAACACCACTTAAATGTCACCTCGCCCGAAGGTGTCATCTGAAGCAAGTATCCTACTAAACAAAGGTCTTAGTATCTCAGCCCAAATCACATACATATCCTTTTTACTCAGTGGCTCTTTGGAATCGAATGCTATGGAAAGCTCCTACCTATGTGTGAACTAGGATCAGTTACTGTGTGAACCCCCTCAAGCAAGAAAAGAAAATTTCCTGCAGGTGCATGCATCATACTTGTTACAAAAGAAAAAACTCAACTCATGATAGCTCTTTCACTGGAGTGGGAAAAAAATCTAAATTGCACACTGAAATATTCATAACTATTAAAATTTGTTCTGTGAAAATTAAAAAAGAGTTATAGCTCAGAAAGATCCAGTATGAAACTACTTTTAAAGGTAGGTTATCTCCTGTTTTGCCCTTATAAGCAAAATGATTTAATCAAAGTAGAGACACCATCTGATGGGATACTTATAATTAACAGGCTAACCATGTTCATTATTTTACGGCAGCTAAATATTCTACAACTTAACCCAAAAATCATGAGCACAGATTACTCCAAGCAATCACATTATTTGTCTAAAATTAAAGTCTTACAGGATGACCAAAGAGATAAGAGTACCTCAAATTCAAACTCTCCCAATTCCTAATTAACGATGCTTTGTCCTTAGATTCTAAGAGTCTTTGCTAGACCTGTTTGTTTGATCTCTAGCATACTAGCAAGCTCATGGAAGAGGAAAAAAAATAGAGCTAAGAATTAGCTTTCTAAAAGGAAAACAACAAAATTTCTGCCACAAAAGCTCAGACCTATTAGAGAAGATTTTTTTTCCCTTTTTTTTTCACCCTGACTTTCAAAGGGATTGAGTTTGTTAGCGTGGCAAAAATGAAGATGTCAGCTTTCATTGCAAATCACTGCCCAGCTAAAATGGGATTTTGAAAAGATGTGCCACCTGCTTCATTAATAATAACATCAAAATCTATTTTCTTGGCTTGCATTATAGACACATCCTTCTTGGTTCTACAAATCATTTCTTTATGTGACTGTGGATCTGAAAAAAGAAGATGTTGACTATTGTTTTTCCTCTGTCTCTATGAATTAAATAAATACCAGAGGCAGCAAAGACTTTATTCTTTGAATACCAGAAAACCTCTTCCAAAAAGAAAAGGAAAAATAGAAGGATGAGAGGGAGGGGGGTAGGGCCTTTATTTAAATAAATTTAAACTTATAAAATAAGTAACAGAAGTATATCAAAAGATTTACTCGATTCTCATAAAAAGGAAGTTGATAAATCAATCTAGTAATTCAATCTGCTAGTTTATTTACAATCTATCTTTATTATTAATAATGTATGATTCAGAAGCCAGAATATTATTAAAGTTCAGTACTTACAAGACACAGATGGGATAAAGTTTGATATAACCACAGTAACAATTAGCTTTCCTTATGATAGATATCTTACAATATATGAGTTACTATGACTAATATGTATTGCTTTTTAAATTATTCATCAGCATTTGTCTGCTGTTTGCATGGCCTGATTCATAGAAGACATTTGTATTTCACAGGTAGACTCATCAGATTGTCAATTTTGCCTCCAGGTAAATATACACACTTTGAAGCAATTGTTCTTTATAATTTCCATACCCAGCTCTGATTGATGGAGTGCCACAGCTATAAAATGTTGTCAGGAAAGCAAAAACTTAGTCCAGGTGCTTTGTGATTTTTATGATCCTGACTTTCAAGGGCAAAGCATTACCTTTGCCAGCAAGGCTTCATCTCAGCTCCAGGCGGAAGTGGGGAAGTCTCAGTGGGAAGGACCAGCATCTTTTCTGATCAACCTGTAAACCTCAGAGTGGTCACCTCGTATCCCTGCTAGAAATACAAAAGCGTAGGCTACGCTCCGGATTTGCCATCTCAGAATCAGAATTCAGCAATTTCCAAGGATTTGGGATACACTTTATAGCTTGAAAAGCCTGTTAGAAAGATTGTTCGCAAGTCTGTAGTATATTCTCTCAGCAGACCCCTGCCATGGGCTTTTGGGAAACGGATCTTAGGTTGTTTCAACCACACCGTTTGTATTGATAGATTCATCATTCAGATGGTATTTAATAGAAAAACGACCTTCTTGTGAATGTGATTCTTAGAACTACTCTGCCAATTAATTTTCCAAGCTGATTTTGATTCCAGATTTCTTTGACTTAGTTTACTAAAAAACAAAAAACTTTTGCTTACAGTAAATCTCATGAACAGTAATTAGGTGTGCCTCTTACAAACATTCTCTTAAAAAGCCAGAGAGTAAATATTTTAGACTACGTGGTCAAGAAGCAATATCGCTTCACTTACATCAAAGTACAGTGTTCCCTATGATCGAAAATGTAAAAACCTTTCTCCCAGTTGCACCAATACAGGGGGTGGGCAGGATTTGGTTCATGGCTAGTTTGCTGACCCACGATTTCAGTCAACAATTTAAACTGCACTTTGACTGAGGGCATGTGAGCTAAGAGGTGCCATTCTGAATCAGGATGCTGGAGGCTCTGGATTTTTCTCCTGTGGAGATGGAAGCCTAGTCATCCCCATAGCCATGACCCCAGTCAAGACTTGGGCCTGTGAGACCAAGAATTAACATATTTCTACGTTTCTGATGAGAAAGGATAAGGAATAGGTGGATTTATTTGTCATGTTTCACTGTTAGAAATGAATGGGGGCCCCTCTTTTATTTCAAAGGGAATGAATTTTACCAAACAAAGAAAATACATCTTTTCAAATAGGGAGCGAATTTGCTGGACATGAATGAATATGGATGGTTTGTCTATAAGTCATTTTAAATGCTGAACAGAGGAAGGATGTTAAACATCAATGGTTTAAAGATGTATTCAATATGATCATTGAAAAAAATTATGATTTTGCACTTTCTTCCCAAGAAGTATTCTGCAACTTAGTCAATGACGGGCACCAATAGACCATGTTCAAAGTTCAGGGGGAGTGTTTTGCAATTATCCTTTACTTCTAGAAGCTAGTTTTAGGGGAACTGAAAACTCACTTTTCTACATAACCTTGGCAAACCTTTCTGATCCATTATAGCACATTTCCCTGTGCCTACACAGAGCTCTCAAACAGACTGCAAGCCCACTGACAGGACAGAGGAAGCCTGCAACTTAACTTGGTACTTAGTGCTACAAGCAAAGACACTGCCTTGGGGCATGTAGGAATGAGGCTGTTACTACTATATCAACTATCTTAGCACCTGTGTCAGTGACCTTGAGCAGACACAGAAGGAGCCCAATGTACTATAGGTAGCAACTCAGTGATGAGTAAGCCAGCTCCTCACAATCCTTGTCTTATGCTGCCCAGGGTCTAGTAGTACCTGTACGCCACTTCAGGTACCAGAGTCAATGCCCACTGGCAAGAAACAGGGCCTATAGCAGGAGTATAGTATTAGGTACAAAAAATCCTCATTTTTATAAAGACCCCTTATGTTCTGTTAGGTGTTTATTGCCCAAATCACTCTAGGACAAGCCCATTAAAATATTTTTGGCATTTAGTAAAACAAAGCAAAGTGTAGATACTAAGATATGTACTCTTGTTATCAAGGAGTGGGACTTTCTTTTCCAAACACATCTGAACCCACGAGGCCATTAGTGAAAAATTTACCCTCAAAAGTGAAAGGAAATAGGACGATTGAATTTAAAGTTTGTGTTCTATTAGAATAACATATGCTGAGGCTTTTCCAGGGGATATGGCAACAATGTCTATCTTGGTTATCATTTCAGTGAGCATGACATTAGATTTTTTGTTAGTAAAGATAATATCTACTCTGTTGTTATCAACCTATTTATATGTGTTTTGTGTACACAGGTTATATAGAAAACACACAAAAATGTA
The DNA here is from genome assembly GCA_004363575.1 of Solenodon paradoxus. Taxonomy (NCBI): domain Eukaryota; kingdom Metazoa; phylum Chordata; class Mammalia; order Eulipotyphla; family Solenodontidae; genus Solenodon; species Solenodon paradoxus. The sequence continues at coordinate 391,446 of RJWH01000586.1, forward strand.
CCTTTTGCCTTTGCCTCAGACGCCCACAGTTAGTCTTTCTTCCTTGGCCTAGTGTTTTTGCCCAACTCGGTCTCATTGGTACTTAGTGCCTAAAAGTTCATCCAATTTTGGCCCCGAGTTCTGGTTACTGTTCTTGTCTAGTGTCTTGCATATTGTGACTGGTTTTGGACTGTCCTGGGTTCAAATGTCATCCTGTAGAAAATGATTTCTAATATTCTCTCAAAAGCTCAAAGTACCATTGTCCCCAAACCTAAGCTAAAATGTTGCCATCTGAACCTCATCCCTAGTCCCTTAACCAAGAAGATAAAAGACAAAGAACAGGACCTAGAGAAGAACTTTGACACCATCTCCATGAAACCTGGAAGCCTCTGACACTATCCAAGGCAGAGGAAAAACATTTCAGGTTGGACTTGTTACTCCTAGACCCAGGCAACTCTATCTCCTATACATGGCATCTTTCACAACTCCCCTGCCATGCTTCCTCCCATAGTGTGGAAACCTGAGCAGGAGCTCCAGCCAATCTCTGGTTCCTTTTCAGATGCGCACAGGGAAGCTGCTGAAAAATCACAACACCTAAGTTCATGCAACAAAGTACACTGACAGCATCTGAAAACCAATGGTCAAAGTCAGGGACTCTGTCATAACCAGAAGATAAAGATAGAGGAAATGAGGTATCCACAGATCCTGATGGCTCAAAGGACAGATTGGGAAGGCAAGGGCAAAGCAACAACTCCTCAGGTGGCCTTTCAGGTTTCCCTAAAAAAAGAAAATGCTATTAAAAATTGAAGTTCTATAAAAGAAAACATGGCAGAGCCCACTGGACAATGGTGAAGAACACTGGGTGATTTGATGGAGGTCAGGATGTGTTGGTATATATCTGAAGAATGGGGAACCTACACATTATGAGTTTAATGCACCGAATAGGTTACTACAATTAAAAAAAAAGGAAAACAACTTGAACAGTTGCTCTCTCCATCACATAGGGATACCATCACCAGCCTATCCTAACCATTAGCAACAAGTAACATACACATTTGGAATACATTCTTGGTAGCAGTCAGATTCTGAAGAGTATTTACCTTGGGTAGAATCCTCACGCTTCTTATATTTTTGAACCTAAAACTCCCATGATTACCTGGAACTTTTGATATGTCTTCTAGGAGACATTCTCCCAATGAAGTCTACTCATATACTAAATTGGCAAATATTTATGGAGCTTTACTTTGTGCCAGGCACCATTCTAGATATTTGATATTCATAGTGAGTGATACAAGGTTACCTCTAAGCATGGAGCTCACATTCTAGTAAGCGGAAGGGAGAGTAGATAGTGGAGAAGGAAAAACTATGATCAGTAGAAATGATTAAATTCATAAATTATCTGGTATATTAGAAGAAAAGTCAGACCATCATGAGGGGAGAGTTGAAAATGTGGGGAAAACTGATGAAAGATTGCTATAAATTGCAGAAAGCCACCTTTCCTTTAAACCTGTAGCAACTTGAAGCTCTTATTTGTTTCTATCTTGTGTTTTTTTCCTGTCCAAAATCTTACTGAATTAGCTTAACAACTGTAGCTAAACACCTGAAATAGAATTCAGAATTCACACACAATCATTGACCCACTATTTATTAGCTGGGGACTAAACAAATGGGTAAATTATTTAACATCTCTAAAACTTAGTTTCGATCAGTCCTTTATGGGTTTTACAAATAGAGGAACTTTTTAATGGTACCTAAAGGCCGATACAGATAACATCAAAAGCTAAATAAATGATAAATAACATTTCTTTCTGCGTACACGGTAGTCTGCACTTTTAAATTATCTGTCCACCTGTCCTTTCTTACCCTTGTAGATCTGAAGAGTTCCTGAGAATAAGGGTACAGCTATCACAGCAGTGTAAGCAGTAGGAATCCTGTATTGATAAAAGATAAAAGACATACATTGTAACCCCAAAGGTGGGCCTCAGATTTCTTGACCGGGCAAATGAATATAACACCTTTTGAATGAAGTGATGAAATTAAGTGGTGAATTAAGATATTAAAACTCTGTTGTGCAAGATAGATGCTCAGTAAATGTCTCCTTAATCCAGTTAGGCAAGACTGTTATGACCGTAGACTCTACTGGAGAGTATTTTCCTTATCAGTGACTGAATTTTGCTCTGTAGAGAAAAGAAGAAGAGACACTGATAGTCTCATCTTCTCTGAGATGACAGTGATTCTTAAAGAAGTCTCTCAGATATAACTTTAACAGTGACTTCTTTTCCGCAGTTTGGGGACTTAAAATTGCCCTGCAGCTTTCAGCAAAAGGAAAAAAGGAGTATGAGGAATGGCTGGAGCCAAACTCCTGCTTTCTCTGCAGCCTGGATGCTGCTCATGACTTGACATGTCTGAGAACCACTCTAGATGGACCTCCACGGTCCTTCCCATTCAGTCGCTCTTACTGGCTCACTACTGCCAGCAAGTCTCTCAGAAAATAAAGATGTTATGGAAGTAATAACAGTCTGTCACTTTCACAGTCAAGTCACAGCTGTGGAACATACTCAATAATGGACTAAATCAGTACAGGCAACTTCATCATCATGTAATCGGAAGGAAATAACAGACCAGGCAAGAAAAATTCTTGACTAAGCAAAGCATGTGACATAAAACAAAAACAGTGGAAAAAATCTCTCCAGGACATGTCATGGAATACAAAAGAAATTGCATTTCTTTTCCAGAAGTGAAGCTGAATTTTAATGACCAATTTTAGAACACCAGAGAGAGTTCTCAAATGAACTGTGTCATTAAGTGGGGCTAACATTTCAAGCTGATGACCCTTCTGTGTGTCTTTGTCGAGTTCTTTGGTTTGATTAGGCCTTCTAAGAGGGTCCATCCTGTTTTCTGGTTCCCCTTTACTCACATGAGAAAGTGCATTTTCTTGACTCCTTTGAAAGCAGGCCTGGCTGTGGGAGTTATTTGGTCAGTGAGATCTGTGTGAATGTAACATGCTTGTCTTCTGAGAGGGTTTAAAAGCAAGCACAAAATGATCACATTCCTGTCACCCCTCACCCAGGTCTTGAACATTGAGGAGATCCTCAACATAGAGCTTGAGTGAGAAATAAGCAGCTTTTGGCATTCAGTCACCAAGATTTGGAGATTGATTATGACCCCTGTATAATATAACAAATACTAAATGATACAGAGGTTATGTCATTCATTTCACATGACTTATTTTAAAACACCAAATGTAATCTCAGCAAAGACCTGGACATCAAGCATCTTAAAGTGGAAAGTCTTTAGGATGGCACAAATCCACACGTCTCCAGACTTCTCAGCTCTGAAGAGTTTTGAAGCAGAACATATGGGATGGATAAAGAATCCATTTCCATAAATGGCGAGAAACAATGATAATGTCTTCTCCTCCATCCCTGAACAATGTCTCCTTCAGTTATAGACAGAGGCTTTTAAGGAAGGACAAGAAGGAATCAGAACTAAATGAAAATGAATAGACATCACTCAATCCTTCTTTAGTTTTGTTTTGTTTTGTTTTTGTGACTGCACTCAGGGAAGAGACAGAAACACTGATCTTTTGTTGGGTTCCAGGTTCCTTGAGGTAGAACCATGACTGGCAGTGAAATGCATCAAATTAAAGGAAAAAAGGCAACTCATCAAGGTGTACACCTGGCAGGTGGCTCTGACTATATGCTGATTATACATCAGGTAGAGAGATATAAAATGAGAGGACAAAAGGAGAGTTTCAATAAATAGTTTAGGAAAAATATTTCACGAATACAAATACCAAAGGGGAAATCCTTTCCCCTTTCTCATGTGAATAGCTCAGGTAACATTTCTATTGTAAGTTTTAACGAGAATAATCATTCTACACACATACAAGCCAGAAGGGGCTGTAACAAAATAAATGTGCATTATCAGGAGAACAGATTCCTCAGAATTGAAAATATTGCTGCCTGGTGGGGCATGGAGAATGGGAATTTTTAAGGTCAGAGTAGTGAAGATCTGCAAGTTTGGGAAGCTTTTGAGCTGGTGAAGGGGTGTAGATTTGGTTCTCCCTGTTTTACCCAAGAGTGTGCTCCTCAGGGCTCTAGGGAAGCTATGACAATGCCCAAAGGGCAATGATGTTCCCTCACTGCTTCTCAGGAGGAAGAATGAAGTTTTTCTCATTTTGCTCCAATGTGCTCCTTATTAACATTCAGAATTAGGAATTTTATCTTATAATTATTCCATTAAGCAATTTTCTGGAGTTGATGACTTGGAGGATAAAGGAAATGTGTTTTGCAATTTTGTTTTGCAGTTCTATATTGACTTTCATGTAAATATTTGGTATGCGAGTTACACAATTCTAATAAAACCCCAGTTCTTTACATTACAATCATTGGAGCTCTAAATTTCATGTTATATAATGCTTTTTAGAGAAGAAAAGTACTATAAAATATAATTTGTATGTCAATGTATACTTCAGGAATCCATATACTTGTCATATTTATACATATGTATATTAATCTCCTAATAATGTGTATGACTAAATAGTTATAAAGTGAACTCCCTCCCTAATAATTTGATACTTGTTTTCAAAATTGTTTCTGTTATGTCAGTCATCTACAGGAGTCATAAGAAAATAGCTAAAAATCATATGCATTGTATAGAATGATGATAACGGTACCACCAGAATTAGATGTGGCAGGACAAGGGCTCCCAGAAAGGCACGCGTTACGTCACCATATTGTGCTGGGGTCTTGCTTGTGTGGCATCAGGATGGGACTCTCAGTGGACTTTGTCTCAGTCCTTTCTGGTGGTGCCTTTTCACCCTAAACCCTTTTCTCCTGTCTTTTCTGATAAGGAAATTCATTGTTTTGATTAACGTCTTGCATTACCATTTTAACGGATGCCTTAACAGACTCTGTTTCAATATCTTGGGGCTTTGAATAAACTGGGGCAACTGAAAGCCCACCCTGCCTGCAACTACCCCCACCCTCCTACAAAAATAGCCAATAGTTAGTTCTTCCCTCCAACACACACACACTGGTGCATTCATTTAATTCGGTTAGTGCCCTAGCCCACTTTAAGGCTCCAATAGAGCCCTTTTTGGAGACTCAAAGCATCTCTGGGTCACTCTTCCTGTACTTGAGAACCAAGAAACGCCCAAACTTTCTGGGGAACCTAATAATATGGACAAAGGTTATGTCTGATTTATGAGGAATCTTATAAATCACTTAGCACAAACCTCCTTATATTTGACCTGATGCCTTAGACTTAGGATGCACACAAGAGAATAAATCCTCCAGTGTATTATTCATATAAATTTCTTACCAGACCTGAGTGAAGTCTTTTAATGATGTACGTGACTTTCCGATATGCTTTGGTCTGTACTCTAGGAATGTGGAAGAATGAATTGTAAAGTCCTCCAATAGTCTTCAATCAAAAGGTGGTGATGAAAATTATAGAAGCTAACGGTACAGTATATTGTTACAAGATTACTAGTGACTGCCCTAATGGAATCCTTTAAAGTGATCATTAAATAATTCTGTGAAATAAAATAAAAATATAATTCTAAAATGCACTCTTGTCCCTAGAGAAATGAAGGTTAGGCACATGATCAGAATTTTAAAGACTTCTCTTCATTAATAATGACTCACATTGTATAGGCATTCAAATTTTTCCTAAGTACTTTCATAACTTCCACCTACCTGTATCCTGAAATCATCTCTGTTAAGTAGCCACAAAGGGAATAACAATTCCCATTTGCCACTGAAGAAACTGCTTCCAAAAGAGATGATTAAAGGACTTGCTCAAGGTTAATCAAATCCATGGGAGAACTCCCTGAAGGCCAGTTATCTAACTCCAAATCCAGCCCACTTCCACACACACAAACCAGTTCCAGGAGGGTACTAATAACTCCTGCTCATAAATAATCATAAAGATGACTATACTCTGTTCTGGAAGCCATCACTTGAAGTTGGAAAGTGGAAGCATGGAAATGACTTAGAGACCAACATTCAAAATGATCCATGTTTAAGAAACAGATCTTAGGAGGACAGTGCCCTGAAATTGATTTGATGAGAAATGTTAATCAGGTAGGCAAAAGACCAAGTAAAGTCTTGCTATCATTACCAATCAACATGTAGCTGTTTTGTTTGTTTAAAATTAAGACAAAATGTTAAGGTATTTTACATCTGAAGAAAAGTTTATGTTGGGATAAGAATGCCAGCAGCTTATATTATCAAGTGATCTATGCCAATCTGTTTCTGAGAGATTAAAGATTTAAAGACTGGGTGGAGTGTACAGCCAATATGGGTATAATGGACTCAAGTCAGAGGGATCCATTCAGTAATGCTCTTCCCTATGGTGGCTCAACTCTAACATTTCTAGAAAAGACTTCAGTCTCAATGGAAGGGAGCCTCTCTTGAGTCATTAAATAAAGTTTGGTCAATCTGTTCCATATGGACACATTAATTCAGAATTTTCACAAATCCTAAAAACTAACAAAAACCCAACAGGAACTTACAGAATCTGTACAAATTTCCTCCATGCATATAAACAGGCATGAGATGAGTTTATAGGATTAAACTAAATGGGTTCCCTAGGGTTGCAATTGATCTGGGAGCATAATGGGGCAGCTGAGTCCATGCTCACAACATTTGCATTAAGTTCAAATGCTTGTAACATAGTTATCAATAATTCCAATGAAGTATTCTATATCAAGGGAATTTTATAAACACACTTTATTCTTAAAACAAAATATAATAAGAAAACAAAAAAATTATCTGTTCTCCTGACATTAGGCACCATCATGCTAAATTGCTAAGAAGTCAGTCAATCCATGCATCACCAGATACAACCCATACTTAATATGTAATATGTGAGAAATATTCTGAAAACGGCAATAGGATATGTTGAAAATGACCCATCTACCTCTTAAACTGAAACTGTGATGCAGTTTTTGATACACATAATTACACAAAATAAAAAATAGGTTTGAGATCAGTTTCTAGTTCTTCACAAATGAGCTGTGCATCCCTTTAACTCTACACCTAAGAAAATAAATTTGGTTAACTTGAGATATTTCTGCACTCCTTAAGTCATATCATAAGATGATTATTTTAGAGCGAAAGAGAATAAAGTGAGCCAGATTACTGGAATTTTCTTTTATGGATGAAGGAAAGACTGGGAATATACAAGCCCTCAGTTTTGTTTTTTGTCCTTTCTATCACTGTGAGCTCTGTATTATGCAGGCTGTGGTTACTGTGACGAGGTCATTCACTATCCCTCAGAACTAAGACTCCAGGCTGTGATAATTACTATGTATAGTGAGTTCATAGCATAAAACACTGTCCATGTTTGTATGTGGTGGTGGGAGGGTTTGGGGAAGGGTAGTCAAGGAAGGTTGTTCTCAGTAAGATCTATGTTGGGATTTGAGAGAGAAGTTAAAAGTGGATGGTAAGGTGTCTATTTTGTGTAACCTTTTCAAATGACCTTCAAGGAACTGACCACCAATGTGAGTGAGGAGGACAGTATGAGGTGTGCTAGAGAAATGGGCAGGGGTTACAAATGCCTTGTTGACCAGGTTACTTGGCCTTCTGCCTGATGTACTATAGATGTTGATAAATGCTTATTGACTGAATAGTGAATTTCTTCTGGAAGCAAGCACTCTATTACTGATATAAAATGCATTTGCTAAAAATTCCTTTATCAGTAACTGTGTTAGGGTCTGCCTGATGTCCTGATGCTTTAAGTTTCCTCTTTCCCTGTTGTCATTTGCTCCATTGATAGTGGCTCTGGTGCATATCAACATTGATGAAAATCCTTGTAAGAATCAGAGTGATTACAGTAGGTGACTAGTTTGGCAGATGTAGTACAGCCCCTGACTCAACCAGGCCCACATTGAATCCTGGCTCTAAGAGGCAAAAGAGAAGGAAAGTGTGTGTGTTGCACTGGGAGAAGATAAATGCAAAATGTCAATAATGACTGAAGCTGAGGATAGCAACTCATGTTCCTTAGGATTGTCTCTACTTTTGTGGTTACTGAAAATTTTCAAAATAAAAAATCTTTTTAGAAACAAGTTTCCATTCCTTATAAGTAGTTTAATTATGGGTTAGTTATTGAACCACTCTGCATCTGTTTGATTTATATGTGAAGAATTGTCTGCATCGCAGAGTTGATAGATTAAATGAAACAACAGAGGAAAATAACTGGGCCCAGGGTCAGCATAAAGATGGTGTTCTAAAGAAATTAGTGGCCCTAAATTTCAATATTTAAAGACCCAGCATCAAAGCCAAACTTTTAGCCCTCTATCCCTGGCCGAGTCCAAGAGCACCTCTATACAAATGAGCACAGGAAATACCTGAAGACCCTGCTAAAATGGAGATTCTGATTTAATTAACCGAGAGACCAGGATTCTGTATTTCTAACACGCTTCAAGGTGACACAGAAGAAGGTGGGATTTCAGACCTGGATTTCTGCATGCTTCTCAAATTGTTTCCAATTGTCTTCTCTTCTGACAGTTAGACTACTGTCTTACTCCCTTGTTTTGAGTTCCTGGTTCGATAGTTTCCCCAGAACTCTAAACCCTCCAAAACAGGATATGTGTTAAGTGCCAAGAGTTTAAAATCTCCTTGGAGTGGAAGTTATCTCCCTGTGCCAATGGCCCAGACTCTGATTTCTTTTATGAGGAATACGTGCCCCTAAAGTCACTATGGCTATGTTGTTTCTGATCACTTTGCTGTCCCTACATGTACCTCTCTAATCAGGGCACAGAATGCTTCCCAGAGCAGCCCTGGGGGGTTAATTGCACCAGGGTGCCTGCCCAATGGGACCTCTTCCAGTTGTCTGCATCTGGACTTGTCTCTTTGATATTTCTTGGCCCCAGTAAATAGTTTCACAACCAGATCCTTCCCTGTGATTACTCCCCACCAAAACATTCTAGGAGCCAATCCTTTCACCCCCATCTGTAACGGGAAATCATCTCACTGTCAGAGGAGGAAGATGTTTAACCCCACCAAAGGTATACATTCAGTAATGTGTTTATTTGTTAGCAGATGCCTTATTTGAAAGCAGTCTTCAATGTATGAATACGAAAATACACAAACGACTTCATGTGGAATTCTAGAACAAAGCTTAGGATGTTTTTTTCCTAATCCACCAATTATAATCACTTTTGTAACTTTCAGATGAGCTAGATGTATAAATTCTGAAAACTTGCTATAAAAAGAAAGTCATCAGTTGTTATTTGTAGTTAAACATATACTTCTGATGAAGTTAAACAGTCATTATATATTTACATATATACAGAATTTATATACATAAATATATATACATACACACACATACACACACACATCCATACATCCTCCCAGCAACAATCACAAAGCTATCAAAAATCACAAGAAAACCAAACGAGAATAATGCACTCATGTTTAAATATAACTCATCCATTTGACAGGAGTGACCTTGACAGGCTGGCACCCATCAACACTTTCTAAGCGCATAGAGGTATTCCACATCTTTCCTGCAACATTAAAAGACAGTTTGTGAAATTATCAATTTACAGTGAACTTGAAGGGAAATTTCTCATCCTAATAAAAAAAAGTTTCATTTAAGGTTCATGGTAATTCAGCATTCATAAACAGTCAAAAGTGCTAGCATATACACACCTGCCCTTAAGACTTCTGTGGGTATTTTTCCTCTCTCATGAAGTTTCATGTTACTATTAGAAACTATTTCTTTTTCTTTTAACATTTCTAGGGCGTGTTAAACTATGACACGGTCTAGCTCTAAGCTTTCTGAAGAGCTTTCTGAGAAGAAAATGTTATAGATTTATGTGTGTGAGGGATAACCACTGGATTGAGCTAGCCAGCATTTATGCCCTCAGGTTTTTAGGGGAAAATTCTTAATAAGATGCTGAGTGAGGCTGCCTCTGACTCCATTGGTGGAGAAAGCTTTGGATCTGGGTTGTTCTTGACTCTACACCCCGCTACATTTGGTTCAGGTGACAATATCGTCCAGAATCATGGGGAAGAAAATGAGGCTTCTACTGGATACTGGAGAAAGGCAGGTCTTCTTTCGTAATTTTGAGCATGGGGCTAGAACTGCTTCAACCATCTTTCCATCTAGAAGAAAGGGCAAATCTGAGAATTCTACCAGGACAGAAAAAGCAGAAGTGAAACGTAGAGAAGGCGCTTGAGATGATCTGAGCTCCTGACCTGAGGCAAACCCTATTACTGATTTTTTAACTACCTGGATCGATAAATTCCATTTTTGCTTCATCCAGCTTGAGTAGTTTTCTGCTACACACGATCATGAGGAATTAATACAACATGCAAAGTGAGAAGGATGAAGAGATTGAGAATACCCATGAAATACAATCCTTTTCAATTACCAGTGTGTAGAGAGCTTTGAAAAATAATATAATTATATTTGATTATCACTCATTTCTGCAGTTTAATCTCAGAGAGCTCATTTTACTTAAGATTTTACCTGTTATCAAAAGATGAGCTGGGATAGTATCAATGTTTTGAACATTGGCTATTTCATATTTATTCATTTTTTATCTTGTAAAAATATATCTGATAAGTAGTTAATATTTATCAAAATACCTTATCTATATTACACTGTTTGAAACTTACTTTTTAAAATAGAAAGTGGACATTAAATACACTTGAAATCAATATTCCTCCCTCCATTTACTCAAATACCACTTCCCAAATTCTGCAATTGCAGAAACTGATATTCAGGGGTAATAGAGCTCATTAACAAAAGGCATAGTTGGGCAAATTCTACATAAATTGAATGTAGAATAATTTGCCTTACATGATAAGATCACTGCTTAGGGCAAATACTGTGCCACCTTATTTTAGATACCTAATATGGATAGAAAGAAGTCATTTAAGATGACGGAGTTGTATCTGACACTGGTACAGTACTGCTGTGGTGTTGACATCAATTTGGAGCTAAACTACAAACCCATTTGCTAGTTTAAGACAACAAAATACTAAATTCAGGTGAACATTATCTGGATGATTATAGACTTACAATATAGGGAGAAGAAGGAACTCAAACTTTGTTAGAGCTTACTGTCCAGTTGCAGCCACTTAGAATACAATCTTGAGAAAGTTGATTTTCTAGTCTCCTATCTTGTCATGGTCATAATAAGATAAAAAGAAATAACTGACTGCACATTCATCACTATAATTATATAAAATATGCTGGGTATTGTGCATAGCACAGAGCCTGGTTATGGGGATCCCCTCTTCTGAACTGCAGCAACCTGTGAATTCCTTCCAGTAGTACTGGAAATTGTCTCTCATTTGACTCACTGTGAATTTCCCACAACCACAGAGTTTACTCTTCCTGGAAAGAGCCTACATCAAATGTTTGTCCAGTGAAACAGTGTAAAGTTACAGGTCCCCTGTGTCATTTCAGGAAAACTCTGAAAAGCCAGTTCCAGAATTACCCATGGGAGTGGCAGTGACCCCACCTATAACGGCATTGAAGCCAGATGTCCCTTCTATCTAATCCCATTTTCCTCATTCTCTTATAGATGTGGATCACAAGATCATTCCCTAATAAAATCCCTGCATGTGAATTTCTAGTTTAGAGTCTATATCTAGGAGAAGTTGACCCAAGACACTATTTCATAGAAAAGGCTCAATCAATATTAGCTTTGATAAAAGGATGATGATGAAGCTGAAGGAGACACAGAGATATTAACTTGACTATGTTATTTTGATAATGTCAATCTTGAATATGTATAAAAAATTTTTCCCAAAATGATTTCCTCTTGTAGTGTTGGACAACTTTCATGTCAAAAGTAGAACTACTCTCAATTATGAGTGGTTACTCTCTGCTAACAATCAGCTTAATGAGTAGAGAATATCTAAACTGACACTTCCATATTCAACTCAGTGAGTGTGTAGCTATTTCTATTTTGTAGCTTTTATCACCTTGGATACGTGTTGATCAAAAAATTTTTTAAAAGTAAGAAAATCTCCTTAAACACGTTACTCCAAGGGCTCTTGTGCTTTAATTTTCTCTCTTTCTGTGATTTTAATAATGGTAATATCTGAATAACAGATTCTCTGGGGAATAAGGTCATTTAAAATACCAAAAGTGTCCTTGAAAACAACATTTCATAAATTATGCAAAGCAGTGGTAGTGTGACACAAATAACTCAAGTGGTAACATGCTAACTTAATTCAAGAAAAGTAAAGGTGTCAGGAGAAATCACCCCAGGTTTTGTTGTAACAGAACAGCAAGAGCAATAAATAGAGCGTGTCCTCCCCTTAAGACGATGGAGAGGTTCCAGAAATAAAATAAATAGATTTTATTAACAGTAGTTCAGGAAAGGACATGAAAGATCATTATGTTAAATCTTCTCCTTTCATTGATAAACTGAAGGTTGGTAAAACCATCTTGCTTGCCCATGGCTATACAACCACTGAAAAATGGAACCAGCTCTCCCAACACACTTTGCCATTTTGCCTTGGCTCCAACCATGCACTCTTTTACTCGGACCTTTGGCCAATCCAAGAAAACTCCTTCCCCTTCTCCTCTGATTATTTTATGCTCTCTGCCCGAGCTTGGGCAGGTCTCCTTGTCTCTGGCATCCCTTTATAAAATTTCTATCTGGGAATTTCTCCAAGATATACATTTTTCCCATTATATCTGAAATAACTTTAGCTATTATTAATAATATATGATACAATAATATACATATTCATGTGCTTTTAATAAATCCATTTGCTTTCTATATGACTCCTACCAATGGTAACAAGTGGTAGACAAATGTAGTAAAGTTAAAACAGATTCCTCAGCATAGTCTTTGGAACAAGAAGTAAAGGAAATATTTTACCTGGTTCCTAAGCATGAATTTAATATAAATGTGCCCCTTCCATCCGTAGGCAAACCAATATGATAGGAGGTTTCGAAATGCTCTTTTCTAAGCTTTTTCAAATTTTGATAAGTAACATTCTAAACTTTAAAGCAGTTCTCAAAAACCCTTGATAGAGACCATTAGAAGTCACTAAGAAAATTTAGAGTCTGAATATTGATTTTTAAATAATTATGTGAGAACATACTAATAAAAAAATGGCCCTGAGTGGCTTTGTGGATAGTAATATAACATTAGAAAAAGAGAATCATAACAAACTGAAGTTGAATCAAATGCTCTTGAACAGTGAGTTTTCAACAAAACTGAAGAATATGACACATTTTATGTTAATCCAGACAAATCTCTTAACATCTATTATTTATTTACGCTGAAGCTATCTTCTAAGGCACACACATAACTTAGCCTGGTGGCAGTTGTGAAGGCAGATGTTTCTTAACGGGCTGACGCTAAGTACAATCATTACTTGTGCAGTGAATTACACGTAACATATATACCACCCATCTGATCCTCTTGAATTACTCACAAACTCTCTATTTTGAGTGTTTCATAGACTTTCATCTTTATTTTGTAATTAAAAACACATACAGACTGCAAATGAGAAACATTTCATATATATAAATAATTCTGGGTGATGAAACCCACCCGTTACCTTTCCCTAATCATTTCATTATAATTTGTGTCATTTTTCCTAACCTGGCTTGCTTTGGAAGTGATAAAAGGTAGGAAGGCCAGGTATCTGCTCTGTGGTTAGTGATTGACATTGACTTATATACTTCTCAGAAAAAGGCTTCCCTTTCTTGGAGGGTGCCTTACTATGTACTATTCTAAAAATGTGTTAAAAAGTAAATCCTTTTAACTATTTTCAAACCAGTTTTTTGCATGTTGCTGTATTTCTGTGGTTAGATAACTACCAGACTACTTCTAATGTGTAAGTTTGAATCAATAAGAAACCACACACACACACACACACACACACACACACCACCACCACCAAATATACAATTTAAATCTGTGATAAGAAAAAAATAAGTTAAATTTGACTAGAATCAATCAGGTTCAGTGTTTTGATTTAAGGAGTTAATTCTATCAAAGTAGTCACTTAGGTAAACTATTGTTTAATAAGTGTAGTTATATTGGTATAGTTTTAAAATTATAATACTTAGTTCCTTTAATTTTATGCCTGACACTCACCTGCACTCACCTGTTCTGATTTAGGGCTTTAAACACATAATACTATTAGTCCCCATAACTTTGTTACTTTTAGATAGTGCTATTCCTATTCACAAAAGAATAACAGTGTCTTAGAAAGGAAGAATATCTTGCCCAATGACAAGGTGTATAAGGCTGAGCCATGTTTGAAGTCCTGGGCTGTCTGCCTTCAAAATTCTTGCAATTTTCTTTCTAATGGTTTGCATTATATACATATATGTATATATATGGATGCATATGCATACATACACATATATTCAATATGCAGGGATTACAACAGGGGTATAAAATCATAGACCACGTCAGAAATATCTCTTCTCTTTTTCCTAGCACTCCCCAGTAACAGGAAGGAGATGGAAAGTTGGAGGCAAAACTGAATGCATGAGAGCGTGTGCCCATGTGCACACACACACACACACACACACAAACACACGTTTTTCAATCCCCAGGGGACTAAGATATGTCCACCCTGACTCAAAACACAGCACATTATAATATTATAAATAGGAGCACCGAGCCCTCCAGTACAGATTTCCCTAAAAGCTTAATCAAAGGCTTAACCCATCTCACCCCTAAGCTAAAACCATACTCCTTGGGCAAACCTGTACCCCAAGCTATTTTGGGTCTTATACTCTGAAGCAGTCAATTGTTCCTGAAGTCATCTCCTTTAAACACATTATAAGATTTTAAGAATCTCCCAGAAACTTGCAGAATTTGGAGTAACTACAGCTGAACATGACACAAAAATTCAAGATTGCCCCCAATCCTCAAGTCTGGTGAAAAATGAAAGAATGGAAACAAAATTAACAGAGGTAAGGAAAGCAAGCTGAATTTCTTTTATGTTCCATGTTGATGCCGGTTATTCCTGAAAGAGCAAATGTGACAGGCCGACAGCTTTCTCATGGAAAACCACAGGCTGCCTCAGAATGACTACAGCCTATATGTCAGTTGTGTAAATAACGGTCTGTTTGCTTTTGGTTGATGGGTTTAGGTGTCTGTGTGTCTGGCTTTCCCACAATGCCTTGCTACAAGGATGGTTATCCTCAGATTAGTGACTTCCCCATCCCTTTTCACCACCTAATCCAATAACAAGGACTGCCAAACAGGAACCAAATACATGCTGCTCATTTGCCTCCACAAGTAGAAACAAATAACCAGTGCTGGAAACATGCTTTGCTCAAAGTTTACTCGTTAAAAGAGAGTTTGGATGTGTAAAACTCAGACTAATTACCCCCAAATGACTGGCTGAGGTTGAATAAAATATAGGCTCACTAACATTCAAACGTGCTGTTTAGAGAAGAGAGGATTGGAAAGAAAGATTAAAGTTAGATGAAAATATATTTCCAGTGTCTGATTAGAATGCTCCTCTACTCCAAATTGCACTGATAAAGTTATGCAAGAAGATGCAGATTCCAGGGACAGAGTCCTTGGGTTCAAATTCTAGCTCACCTACCTGTGCAACCTGGGTAAATTACTTAATGTCTCTTTGACTCAGTTTCTTCATTTGTACAATACAGATTATATGCTACCTACAGTTGCTTTGATCATGAAATGACTTAAAACTCATAAGGTTGTTTTCATGATAAAATGACTTAAAAATCACCTATGTAGAGAGTGCCTAAAACAGAATCATTCATAAATTATGACAGCACCTATTTAGAGAATCATGTAGGACAGAGGGCTTGCCTTTCTTACTCCTTGTTTCTTGAGACTTTCATCTAGTCATTTCCATTTCCGGAAGTATTTTATTTAGTCATTAGTATCTTTTGTTATCAAAGGTTTGTGCTGTTGTTCTTCTGAGAGCTGGGAAACATCCCTTTGGATCAAAAAGGATACCACAGTGGGGACATTTTGAAAAAAAGTGAGTATTATATAAGTGTAAGGAAAAGAAATAGTAACAAAGAAGAAATTGCATTCATGCCTTTTTTAGCTCACTTCTACAAAGATTACAATAATAAGCATTCTACCACCAGTTTGTCTAACCAAGAAATAGTTTTAAGCCATTATTGGGTTATTATCTTCAAACAAACCCTTTCCAGAAAAGAATCACACTATCTACTTCCACAAAAGGTAAGTGTTCTGGTTACCAGCATTCCCCACACTCCAATGAATAAGTTATGATCTAGAAAGAGCAATTTGACGTGAGTGCTACACGCTCTGCGCTACGGATGGTACTGGGCTGGGCCTGGAGCAGGTGTCTGGAGACCCTCTGCGCCTTTTGATCATTTAGGCGACGCTCGCAGAAGACACAACATAAGGAATGAAGAGGGAAGTAAGATCTGTGCTATAATAAAGGACGAAAAATAGTTATCACTATGACCGATGTCTATATCCAGCCAACGGATCTATCACATAAGCATTATACCTTACACATGTGTGTCAATCATGTCAGAGACAGTTTCACTTTATTTGAACATGAAGGTCACGTTGTTGATCTAAACCTTCAGTTTATATCTTTTGGGGCTGATAGCACAAATGACCATAGATGGTGGCTTATAAATAACAAACATATTTCTCATTGTTCTGGAAGCTGGAAATGTCATGGTCAAGGTGCCAGCCTGCTGCTGGTTCATTGAGGACATCTTTTTGCTGTGACTTCACAGGACAAGAGAGCTCTCTGGAGTTTTCTCCAAAACGGCACTGATCCTATCCCTAAGGGCTCCATCCCCCTCACTCCCCAAAACACCGCATCTCCCGCCACTACAACAATGGGTATTTGGACTTCATTATGAATTTGGAGACAAAAATAATCATTTGTCTACCACATTAAAAAAAAAATCAAGCAGTGAGACATGAAATATGAAGTTCTCTGAGTTTTAGGTGCCCATGAAGAGTGAACCATATCTTTGACTAGTCAGTGCCTAGAATACATTCTTCATGATCTGTCCCGGGGACAGGTGAGGCTTTCTGGAGTGAGCTAAGTCTCATTAAAAGGTCCAGCCTGTATGTCCCAACTGGTGTCATCGCCCACAACAGAGAGCAAAGCTGAGTCAGCAATGTTTTGAATTTAAAATCCTGAGACACAACAAGAGGATGCCCTAAGTTTGAGAACTTGTCATTGCTTACACTCCAGGTCTCAGTGATTTGCCCGGCATTTGTTTGCCATTAGAGTGTATACATACACTTTCTCCTCAGACCCTTTTTAGGTCCCCAAACCAGATTCTTGTTGGGAACCCAAGAAACTAATTGCAAATATTTTCTTGCTGCAGCTAATGGGGAAAAAAAGAAAATTATACTATGCAGAAAACAATGTCTTAACAACCTCTACAATATACAAATTGAATTGAGATTTTATCTAGATCCCTATCCAAAAATAGGGCCTTCGACTCTTAAATTTATGGCAGCATTATTTTCTGCAGTCACAGCTGCAGTCATGCCAGCAGTAACTCAGAGCCTGGGGAACACTGAGGTAATTAACACTGGAAAATGTCACAGTCCTGCAGAGGTGTGATTGCAGCCCTCACCTGTCCAGCCCTGCAGGGTCACTAATAGGAGATTATGGACAATGGCTTCTGGACATATTCTCCTGTCCCCTCTTAGAATGATTATACTTTCCTACCCATGAAGGAGACAGGCATCCTATTTAAAGTCATAGAAAAGTTTCCTGGGAAAGTAACTTTTGTTAAGGTGTTTTATAGGCATAGAATGGAAAGAGAAAGACTTTAAAGCACCTGCTTTATTTCCTACTAATTTAGGTCCATCTCTTGAGTCCCAGTTTCTTTATCAAGGAAAATAGTGTTAATAATAATTATTTCACAGGGCTTTGGAGAGAATCACAAGAAAACAAACATGTAAGCCATTAAGTATAGTACAAAAATAAGAGATGGTTGCTTTTTTACCTTTCTCTCCTCCCTCTGAGAGGGGTGGGAGGAGGGAGGGGAGGAGGAAGGAACCCTCTTGCCAAGGCTCTGGACTAACCTTGGCTGTCAAAAAGACAAAGATAAAGGGATGAATAAATGATTCTCACACACCTAGGCAGCACCCGAGTTGGGATTGCTGAATACAACATGAGCTCCTCACTGAGTGTTAAGCTTATCCCACCCACCTACTCCGCAGGAGAGAAGGAACGTGACTCCACTGAGGAGAGAGAACAGATAAGGAACAGAAGGAAGGTCTGAGGCTCCTTCACAGTGTTTAATCCAGGCATTCTCTCAGGTGAAATTCAAGCTTTCAAAAGCTATTTCCCTCCCCCAAGCAGAATGTGTGGTACAGATATTTCCAGAACTAGAAACAGTCAGAGAGAGATTTTAGTGAGAAGCAGCCATACAAACAGTGAGACTCTTCATAAAGACATGAGCGGCTATAGCCACAGCAAAAGCATGTTGGAGTCTACACACACACACAGTCACAACCTTTGGAACCACAAATGCAGCGCTGAGGACTCTAAGCAACACAGGACTTCCGGACCAGTATCTGAATCCCTGGTGCTGAGGCAAAGTATCTTGGTGATGCGTCCACTGATGCACAGAATCTTCTAGAATCCTCAACCCTACCGGCATTTCATGACTCATGGTGAAGTCCTGACCAGTGAGAGATACCCAGATAGATCACTCAGACTCCTGCTGACAGATGGAGATGCCAGACTAAACTGGACAGGCAAACAGCACTATTTACAGAATACGTTTCACCAAGGGCTAGCACTGGATGCTTCTGCTCCAAGTTATGTGCACTATACGGAGAGCAGTTTCTTGGCAAAACGATATGCAGAGCACGGCGGTATTCTATCCGTGCCCCTTTAAAGACAGAACTTCATGCTCTGAAGTGTGCAGCAGGGCCGCTGTCTGCACTGTCAAGCTCTCCCTGTGCCACTCAGTGCCAGCAG
Source organism: Solenodon paradoxus (assembly GCA_004363575.1). Lineage (NCBI taxonomy): Eukaryota > Metazoa > Chordata > Mammalia > Eulipotyphla > Solenodontidae > Solenodon > Solenodon paradoxus. Next base: position 410,357 of record RJWH01000586.1, read on the forward strand.
GGCAGATGTTCCAGGCTGCGTGAATAGGAATGGTTACGCCTTGGTCACCCAGGACTCACATCTGGCTACAGGATGGAGAAGCACTACAAAACTAATTACTGGGGCGTGTACACCCTGAGAGCGGTCCCATATACATCCCAGGTTCAAGACCCGGGGCTAGGGGGACAACCAATGTGAACAACTAAATAAAAGCTTCTTCTACATCTCCTTTCCTGCCTGTGCCTACTTGTCCTCATTCCTGCCTGTACCTTTCTTGAAAAAAAAAAATTACTGAGTAGTCCATAAGTTCTAGGTGTCTGACTCATAAAGGAAATAAAACCTATAGATTTAGCAACAAAAGCAGAAAGTTATAACCAATTTTGCTGACTCACACTGACTACCAAAAATAGGTAAGGAGAACCATGACATTCTTCAAATCCAATATGGGATCAATTGCAAGTGTTAGTTTTATCTTCTGGAGTACTTATATTAAGGACTTATACACTTAAATTATTTCTTCTATCTTTCTGTTGGTCTAAATTTTTTTTTTTACTTAAAAGGATCAGATATTACTATTATTGTGCTTTCTTAGGATATGACCAAGCCTGCTTTGTTCATTTATTGTGTAACTTTCGACCATACAGACCCACACACCTAGATACGCTTCGCACCGTGGCAGGAGTGCAATGAGGTACCCCAGGGACCTACTTACAGCCAGCAGTCTGTTTTAATTACATCTTTTCTGGACACTTACTTTCATCTGACAATCTAATTTCCTTTTAGATTACATTTGATGGTTTATTTCCCTTGATTCCTCTGTATGTATCTACTTCTGATCGGCTAGCTTTCCTAGAACTTTTTCCAGTTCATTGTAGCCAACAGTGACATGTTGGTATTAGGAAAACACAAGATTTTCTGCCTCTTTTCCTTGGCATGTCTATATTAACAGGATATTTTGTAGAAATGAAACTTACAAGAAGAACCAGGGCTCCAAAAGCCTTCTGAAAGCACAGTCACTCTTCATCAGAAATGTAGAAGACAGAGATTCTTAATTTTTATCTTTAAATCCCATAGCATTTTAAAAACATCTTTCCATTCAGTGAAACATGGGAAGGCTATGACTCCAGCCCAGCTGACCAAACACCCAGATGGTATGAAAGGGAAGCACAGGGGTCTTACACTTTCTTTTCAATACTGCAGAAAACAGAATGAAAATTGCTATTTGTTTTCCAAGCTGAGAGTAGACACACTGACAGCAATTGTTCCTTATTATGGGTACATTAAACCAAGGTAGTTATTCACATTCTCTCGCAGTCACTGGAATCCTTGACTGCTATTTCATGTACCTGTAGATTGAATATAAAGAATAACTTAACATTTTTGTTTCACCAGTAGAATTTCTCAATGTATCATGTCCATTCAGAAGTAAGTAATTCAGGACTTCTCTGTCAATGGAAAACTTGGAAAATTATGAATCCCTGAGTATTTAATTATTTAAATGAACTTTGACATTCCTTTAATTATACACATTAAACACATGTTCTAGAAATATCTCAGTTTGCTCTCATGTCACATATAGTTTTCTTTAAACTTAGACGATAATAAACTTCTCTTTCCTATGCCTGATATCAGTAGTCTAGAGTTCCATATTCTCCAACTAAAACTCTCCATCAATAAAGAACAAATTCACTTCTTCAAAATTTCAAGAAAAGGAGGGCAGTAATAGCTTATGAATCAATATGCTAGCTATTTCTCCCATTCTACTGTATTCTGACTCAGCTGCTTTCTTGCCTCTTATCTGCATTAATAATCTATTCTACTAAACACAACATATACTCCCTGTGTTTTATTTATTGTCCCTAATCAGCTCTTTGGCTGAAATGTGTTTTCACTTCTGTCCTTCACAACCATTACCATCAAAACCTGTAGATGTTTTTTTCCACCAGCCACATAAACACCTTTAGCTACTCTATATTTATTACCCCAGTTTTTTCTAGGATTCATGAAGGGTTTTTTCTCATTCTTAAAATAAATCATACAATAGATAACTATCTACTTGTATATCCCGTTTCTCCAAATTTCTTATAACTTCTTAATTTTATTCCAAGTTTCCAACCCTGCCTATACATTGTCCTTGTAAATAACCACACCACAGCAGCTGACAAAGCAGGAGCCTACAAAGTGTGAAGAATCCTAAAATAATAAGAATGACACTAGCAAAAACACCTTTGAGACATTTGAGACAGCCATAAAATAAAAAATACACTTCCTCTAAAGTTAGACTATACTAATGTCAAAAGAAAGATATTCTTTCACAGGGATCAGGAAAAGGGCAAAAGACTAATCTCAGAAACTGGAGGCAGCCAGGAATGTAACTGTACCCACATCCAAAAATGTTCTAATTTTGTGAAAAAGTTTTTTCAAGTAGTTTTGAAAATGATAAAGTAAGACCTGAGATACAAATGAGGTATCTAGGCATGAAAGAAAGTATCAAATGCATGTAGACTCTAAATTTAAAAGCCTGGTGGGGACTGTTAGAGCAATCAGTCAACAATTTAGAAGGTGGGCAAAGGGATTTGGTTCACAGTTGGCGCTTTTAAACTTAAATCAGTGTGTTCAGGGATGATTTAGCAGATGTTACATACAGCAGAGATGCTCACTTTGAATTTATTAAGAATTAGGGAAAATAATAAGTGTGCTATCAACTATAGAGATTAGAACTCATATGAAAGAAATATAGATTAGAGAATCAATAAGTACTTGCAAGCACCTAATTAAACAGCACTGATCATTTTAATAGTAGATACTAATTGAGTAACCCTAAGGGGACCAACCAGGAAGAAAGACGATTCCAAAGCAACAGTTTTGTGTTGAGACATTTATTAGCATGCAACAAATTCATAACTATCATGTAGGCAAACCAGCCTACATGACAACAAAGCACACACTTTGGCAGGAATTCTGGGCTGCCTAAAAAGGAGTCCTCTCGTCAGACGCCTATTGCCTCCCACACACCAAAATCTTCTCTCTCGACTGGTTTCAAGCTCAGGTTAGGTCTCCTTGCCTCAGAATAAAGGTAAAAATCCTTCTCTGAAGTCTCATGCCTTTCTTTTTTTTAACTTGTGCTTTTTCCTCTCAGAGTCTAAGCTTTTCAGCAACTTATTGAAGCCTAGGCTTCATTTTAACACTAGCACAGTCTCCCTGTCTCCAATCAACAGCACTCAGCCAGCTCTAAATCATGGCATTTACTTCAGCTCCTCTCCCCTTTGACCATGGATACGCAGCACCTTAAAATTTATTAATGTCCATTTTATTCTTCCTCCAAACATAACTTCCATTCAAGCTGTTCTCACTGGGAAAGACCTATTTCATCCCTTACGGTATACTTATGAAAACAGCTGTTTTTGATTCCCTGTCTCTGGTTCCTGACCTACTCCACTCCATTATTCACACATGGCTGCCAAAATAATTTTTCCCCAACATTTTCCATTTCATTCCTTTAATCAAATATTACAGAAGTGATTCCTCTGATTAAACCTGGCAAATTGAATATATGTTTATCACCATTACTTCCTGAAACTTCATTAAAAGTACAGTAAAGGCATTCCAAAAAAATCTAACTGAAGGACAATGAAAACAGGGAGAAAAAAAGAACAGAAGAGAGATGTCCATCAATGTCAGAAATCTGGACAGCAAGGGATGAGTGATTTAAAAGAACGTTGAATGTGAGAGCCTAAGGCTTGTGGGAGACAGGTGCCCATCAGAAATTTAGATCTAAAGTACCCAGCAACTGAACCACCCACAAATGTAAAAAGCAGGGATGGCTGATTGGGTTGAAACGGGAGAACTGCATTAGTCGGTTCAGGTTGATGTAACAAAACACCATATTCTGGGTTGGGGAAGGACTTAAACAATAATCATTTCTTTCTTGCAGTTCTCACATCTGGGATGCCGAGGATCAAGGTACCAGCAGATTTGGTGAGTCACCTCCTAATTAACAGACGATGGTCTTGCCTGTTTTATCATGTGGTAGAAAGGTCCAGACAACTCTAGATTTCTTTTTAGGGCACTGATTCTACTCATGACAGCTCTCTCCTTATGACCTAATACCCCCCCAATAATGTCACTTCCTAATACCAGCACACTGGGGGTGAAGATTTCAACATGAATTTTGGGGGAGAAACACAAAATTCACAAAAATTCAGTCTATAACAAAGATATCTTAAAAATCTTCATAAGGAAGTCCCTTAGATCTCCTCCTCATTTCCAACTAAGCCAAGTGACAAGGTGAAATATGTTGGGCAGGCAACAGCCAATAGGGTTCCCCTAAAGTAAACCCACTTTTAAAATAAAGGTGTACCATTAGCAGTTTAAAATATATTATAGTCCATTAGAGCCGAATAGGATTTTCATTATCACTCTAACGCTCCAGGATAAGGAGAGGCCTATCTATGGAACTGGCTTGCTGGAGTCTCGTTAAAAAATGGATATTTACACATGGGTCCTAATGCTCTGAAATAGCATCCCAACTATAACCATAAATCGGGTAACATCAGAAAAAAAAATGTTGAAATGAGAAAGTCATCCTAGTATCAAAAAGGAAAGTGGAGAAAAAGAATGGGTCTGTAGGAGGTGATCATTTTGAATGACTTGGTCTGTCATCATTCAGTTCTGCAGATAGTTCTAGACTTTGGAATAGCATTTCATCGGCTCTCTCTGATGAGATTTAATATGTGGGAAGAAATTGCTTTTTCTCATCTTCTGAGCTAAAGTAACTTCCAGCACCGGAACTTGCCGCCCCACTATCACAAACCCCACTGACTCCCATCACCAGGCCAGGGCCTCCTCGATCTCAGGGGAAGAAACTTTCCTACTGTAGAATAACTCTGATTTGAGTCATTCCTCCTGATTTGGCTAGTGTGAATCAGCCTGCCAGTGAATGATGAATCTTCACGAATTCATGGAATTGAATGCTTTATTTTGTAAATCTGAATAAGAAACTGCTGAAAATAACAGCCAGTACCAGTGTGCTCTGATACAGAGAAGACACCACCTGATTGCAGTCTCTCATACCTACTGCGTCACCCTGCACCTCAGCAGCAGTTCTGGTCTCCTTTTCCATGGTTTCCCAAGAAGCCCCCTCTGCACTGAAAGCCCTTTTCATTTTTTGCACAATTCTTGCGTATTCTTTTTTCCATTCATTTGCTAGTTATCCTGCAATGCGTTCAGGAGTCTAGATCCCAGCTTTGCCATTTATCTAGAGTATCACTTCAACTTTCTGATTAGTTCCCTCATCTATAAAACTGGAGCAGCCCTACATCCTTCAGGGGTGACAGTCAAGAGTAATTCGAAAACGAATGTGCAAGTTGTCAGCAAAGCATACCACTAGTTGATATTACCACAGCTGGAAGTATAATGTCACAGGGGGTGGAAAAATTGCCTAGAAATGGGAAGACTTGGTTTCAGAACAAGCAGTAAATACTAAGGCTTCAAGAAAAATAATTCAACTTCTCTGAACTCAATCTGTACCATGTGAAAAAAAATCATTTTTTCAACAATTATTTATTGTGGGCCTTCTAGAAGTGAGTGGTGTTCTAGAGTTTGGGGGGACATCAATAAGCAAAACAGGGAAGGATCACTGTCCTCATAGGATGAGAATGACCATAAAACCTACCTTATAGCATTAAGAGAGATGCTTAAAGGGAAAATTAGAAAGAGTTTGTGTTCTACTTATGTTATAGCTGCTTGCACTCATAGAAGTATGACTGCAGTGGATGGTACATGAGATTTCATCAAACAACCCTACTGATGAGGAGACACGGCCTCGCTGTGACATCCATGATAATATATTCAATATATCCACACAGTTGAGTCTCCGTTTCCCCTACAACACAGTGCCCCCAATACAGTGTGGTTCTAAGAGTGGGTTGCTGGGCAGGTGACTATGATAAAGGGAGCATTGTGGAGACACAAAGTTGATCATCAACACAACTGAAGTGTCAGTCTACTCAACAGACCCAAACATATTTAGACCACCACTGTTTCTAGCAGCATTTTGTGCAATAACTACAGGTATGAATAACCCAATGTCCATTAACAAATGGATAAACAAAATATGGTTGATACACACAATGGAATATCATTCAGCCTTTAAAAAGGAATGAAACTCTAATATGTGCATAGACAATATGAATGAAACTTGAAGATATTATACCAAGTAAAATAAGCTAGGCAAAAATGAAAAAATACCCTATGTTTCCATTTATCTGAGATACCTGGAATGCTCATATTCATAGAGACAAAAAGAATGCTGGTTGGTAGAGGCTGAAGGGAGGGAAGAATGTGCAGTTACTGTTTAGTGGGCAGAATTTCATGCAGCAGCTCAGGATATGGATGTGGGAGTTGTGTATCAGTGTGAATGTACTTGATGCCACTGACCTGTACACTTTAATTGGGTAAGCAGGCAAATTTTAAGTTCTTTAATTTGTCATAATAAAATATATAATATTATCACCACACTGCAGCAGTTTTAAATAATGTTATGAAAATATAGCATCACCCCCCCCACATCTTTATTTTATATTCTGAAAAATTGCTACCATTACTGTTGATAATTTAGCTAGAGAGATGTCTGAATAAAGCATATATATATGTGTATGTGTATAGATACACAAACACAATTATGTAATGCTTATATTTTAACAAATATACACATATGTGCATGCTTCAAATTAGAAGCCTTACAGTCTACTTAGAAGTTAATTTGGAAACTTCTCATTTATATGAGAAGTCTCTGAGTTCAACATGGGTAGACTCAACTCCATGTGCTAATTTTTAAATAAGTTCACAAAATTTTAACATCATCCAAACACAGTTAAAATATAATTTGAATCTTTAATCCCTGTTGTACTAAGATTTCTACATTTAAACATTAGATTTGAAATTATCAACAGCAGCAGAGTTAATGTAAAGGCAAAGAAATGGAACTTGAGTTAGTTCAATTCTACCATTCCATGTGGCTACTTGAGTTTTTTTCAGTTTTATCATTTCTTTACATTTTATTGAAAGAACACTGCATCATAATATTATACAGGTTAAGGTCTGCATTGCTATAAATCAATGCATATGTAAAACAATTTTACCACCAACAGTCAAATTCGATCCAACATGTGACTGACTCTTTTTACCTGACTGCCCATATGCCTCCCGAGACCCTTCTGAAAACATCAGTTTGATACTATAGATGAAAGACCTTTTTTGTTTTATTTGGTTCATCGGTTTGGTTTCTCTCTAAACCAGATATGGGCGAAATCATACAATGTTTGTCTTTCTCATCTGACTTCTCTCACTAGGCCTAATTCATTCTTGGTCTGGTCCATTGATGTTGTTGCAAATGGCATGATCTCATCTTTCTTTATAGCTGAGTAGTATTCCATTTTGTATAGTTCTTAATCCACCCATCTGTAGATGGGCCCTTGCTTATTTTAAACAATGCTACAATAAATCTGGGCATGCATGTATCTCTGAATGAGTATGTGTTTCTCAGGTAAATACTCATAATTAGGATAGCTAGATCACATGATATTTCCGTTCTCAAGTTTCTGAGACGTCTCCAAACTGCTTTCCATAATTAGTTGCACAATTTACATGCCCACCAACAATATACAAGGGTTCTCTTTTCTCTACATCCTTGACAGCACTTATGTTTCCAGTCTTTTGAGTAAGAGCCATTCTCACAGGTGTGAGGTGATATTGCATTGTTGTTTTGATTTGTGTTTCCCTAATAATAAGAGAGGAGAAACATATTTTCCTGTACCTGCTGGTCATCTGTATGTCTTCTTCAAAGAAGTGCCTATTCAGATCTTCTGTTTAAAGTTTAAATTGGTGAAATAAAATGTAAACAGCAACATGTACTACACTTGTTTGATAAGTGCAAACTTCATTTGCATATGTTTATCAAATATGTTAGATACAGCAATGCCTTAATAAATGCCTAATGAATGCAATGAGTGAATAATAAACTCAAAATGCAAATAATAATGCAAAAATATATCATGCAATCCTTATTTGAAGGAAATGAGTCCTACACTTTTCAAGGAGATTACTTTTAAATATTCAGAGAGATTCTTTCAGAAGACAAGTTCTCTGGAGCAGCGAATGGTGATGACAGCAGATAAAGGGCTATGTTCCTTCCTGGCAAAAACACTTCCCGAGTGCAGACTTGGAGGTCTGACATGACTAGGTGTGGGGTCGGGGTCACTCACCACATGCAGTTAGGTATGATTAAAGGATGGGATTCAGGTATCAGTCTGTAAGATGTAGTGAGAGTAGCACTGAAAGCTGCTTCTTTTCTCTACAGCATGATAAGAAAAAGGTGGAGGGAATTTAAGCAGAGGAGTGCCTTGACATGCTTTTTCCCTTCAAAAAATCCCCTTGGAGGCAGTTTAGAAAGGACCTTCCAGAGAGTTTGTAAATTACATGAGCCCTAAAGGACCCAAGTTTTTTTTAATGCACACAATCCACCAATAGCCAGTTTACTGAAAGCAATTTGCCAATGACCAGTTTGCTAGATTAACCAAAATGATTACAGTACCACAAATCATTCATTTTTCTTCCTTTGAAAGTCTACATCAATTCATAGTTGATGGTCTATAACTGTGTTAGAGGGCTCTGAGACATCTTTGCTGTCCCCATCCATCCACACCATTGCCTGGCTTTCTGGGACTATCAGCAGTACTGTGCCCTTTCGTCCCCTTTCCATCTTCCAAACGCCCCTGGTTTCTATGAAGCTTTACAACAAATGCATTTAGGAAGACAAAATGCAAACATTTCAAAAAAAAAAAAAAAGGAAGGAAAAGGATAATACACAGAAACACCACAGAGAAGACATTTTTGTATTATATCTTTCTTTTCCATAGTCAGGTAATACATGTTCTAAAATATCAGCTATATTTATGAGTTCTTCTAGAAATCTCTGTAATAAGGAGCACACACTCACTTGTACATTTTTTTGCCAAGTTTCCATTGTCATTCTGTTGATGGAATTGATATTTTTATACCCATTCTATTTTCCATCTTAGTGAAAACAATGACGTTATCTTTCCTGGAAAGACATGGATCAATTTTTTCCCTTTCAAAATAAAGAGGAAATTTGGGCCACTGTGGATCAACTCAATATATTTCAAATCTCATATTACACTCTCTCCTCTTACATACACACCAGGATAAATTTTAATCAATGAAAACAATCTGTAAAGCAAATTACTGGCTTTTGTTTCATAGTCTCGAAGCACATAGTGAATGAACTTTGTTACCTCTTCTTTCTAGAAACTATTGTTGTCCTGTATATAAATTGTGTAACAGGTTTATTTAATTCTCTTTCATGGTTTCTTTAAACAGTTATTTACCTACAGAGACAAGCTCACAGGGACAGCCTTCCACTCAAAGACCAGATAACACAGCTCAGAGGGTCAAAATCAACATCTTGATATGTGTCCAATAACTTCTGTGCTACTGCTTCATCAGGAACCAAACCTCCTTCATTCATAAAACTGTGGAGACTTACTTTAAACTACTAGAGAGAGGACAGGCAGCCACACTCCCCAGCCTTGCTGAGCCTGGTATTCATTTGTAGAATTACATGTTAGGTAGCATTTCTTTTTGACCTGGAAGGGAATTTCTTCCATTGATAACCTGCTGTGTCCCAAACACTGAGTTATGGAGGGGTTTGTTTTGTTTGGATCTGTTTTATTCTCAAAGAAACACAAACTACAGGACATTTTTCTTAAAGTAAAATTAAATCTACTCCAAGTTCCTGTGGTGCCATTTAAATGTTTTCAGTATTTCCTCCAGAAATTCACATAGAGTGTAAAATGATTTGCACAGCTTGAGTCTCTTTTTTTATTGACATAGAATTAACTCTGCTGACTTGATAAAACAAAACTAAATTAAGCCAGAATTACATTAATTTTGTTTTTTTTTAAAAATAGCTGCTTCAGTTAAGATAGCCTTAGTGGAAATATCCATTTTATGCTTTATCTAATTCTGTGGAGTTTCTCTCTCATTGAAGTTGAAGTATTAAATAGCTTCATTTGGATTTTTTATTTACTTTTACTTTGGCAAAGAAGCAGTGTGACTGATACTTTCTTGCCCTTTTTATAAATTCAAACCTTGCAAATGTAAAGATCATTTGTAGTAACTAGGCCACACATTTTTAAAAAAAAATAAGCAAAGTTCTAGCAACTTCCATTTCCCCTCAAATGCAAAGAATTCTCATAAATATGTAATCAATCATACAGATAAACAATCCAACGCCTCCATCTCTTTTCTTAAAGAGCATTTGTCAGAACCACCTTTGACTCTTGCTCCATGACTCAACCTCATAACTAATTAAACAGGAGATTTTTCTCACTTACTATTCTTAGAGAGCATTTTGTGCAAAAAGCATAATACCCGCCACCCAAGCAGTCCCTTGGCCACCCCTGACAGTGGTCCTAAATAATGACATGAAGAAAGCTGAATTGGAAGAGCAAAGCTTTGGGGGTATGGATTTAGTGATTTTGTTGTAGAGAATTATATTTAAGATACAGAGAAAGATGTGTTGAATTTGAACCACAATGATGTGGCCTAACAACCACTAGGGCCATCCAATAACTGGCATTGCTCATGTGTGGGGTTAAGGGACTCAGCTGAATATGCACTTAATGGGTCTTAAAAGATTGGCTAATTGTCAACTCTTCCAGGTTGTCCTCCTCTGAGAAGAGACAACTGAGTTTTGTTCTATCACAGCCGTGTATATTAATTTTCTGTTTCTGCCTTAGCAATTATCACAAATCTAGTGCCCTGAAACAACAGAAAATATTATCTCAACACTCTACAAGGCAGCAGTCTGAGCTGTCGGAGGTGGATTTTCTTGTTCAGATTCCACAACACTGAAATGAAGCTGCTGACCCTGTAGCTCTTTCAAGTTGCCAGTAGAATGTATTTCTTGATTGTGGAATTGAGGTTCCATTTCCTTGTTTAACTATAGCTTCCAGAGGCTTTCATAGAGTCCTCTTGTTTACCAGGGCACTGACTCTTCTCATGCTTAGGATCTCGGACTTCTTCTGCTCAGTCTTCTGCTTTTTCTCCCCATCTTCTGATTCCAGACTGAGAAAACTTTTCTGCTATTGCACTGTGGCTGCATTGGTCCCACCCAGATAACGCAGGAGAGTCTTTCATCCAAAGACCTGCACCCTGGATAACATCTGAAAAGTCCTTTGTATCATAACATTTCCAAGGATTCCAAAGATTAGGGTGTGGATATCTTTGGAGGCTATTCAAGCTATCACACCTAAAAATGCTAACCTAAGAATGGCAGAAGAGTAAAAGTGGGAAGACCTCTCACACAAGTACCTGTTGCTATGAAAAAAGCCAAACCCGGTCACATGGACAAGCCTAGTATTACAGTGTAACACAGTTACCTGGCCAAGGACGTAGATGGGGAAGAAGAAAGATCGAGGTCATGTTTTATCTACCACAATCTCCTAAAGATAATAAAAATATATTGATTAATCAAATGAGGACAGTTGTAGGCAGGTTAACCATCTCTGAACACGCCCCTGAAAGAGTGAATGTCTTCACAACCTAGAAGTGGTCCATAAGAGAATTACCTGTACAATTTTTATCAACCTGACCATACCATGAGCAACTATTAGTTAAAGACTATGTTTAATTCCTCATAAATGTCTAGCATATGTAGAGGTTCAAAATTAAAATAATAGTATGATTAATACTCCATGCCAGGAACTGTAATAAGCAATAAACATACAAATCCATAACAATTTCGTATCCTTTGTACATACACATTTCATGAATGATAGAAGCGAATCAAAATGTAGTTATGAAACTTGTCCATGGTCACACAACAACAAATAGTAAAGACAAAATATGGAACCATAAAGTAAATAAATATTCGATTTAAAAAAATTTGAGATTCTAGAAATTCTTTTAAAGTATACGATCACTTTGTTTGCACTGCAGAAAAAAACTTGCAATAATAATTTTGATCTTTAAAACACCCTAAAGGTTACACTACTGGATAATAGTTATGCAAATCAAGAATGGATTCAATTAATCATCAATTATTTTGTGAATGCATTCTATTTAAAGACCTTGCTTAATGCTGTGAAGTGTTGATGCATATAACTGTCTTCAAAATCACTTTAATATATATTACAAGATCCAAACACACTAAGGGCTATAGAGTCGTTATTCACCAAATGGGGGTTGGTTGGATAAGATAAAAAATAAACAACACTGCAGCATAAAAGCAAGATGTCTGAAGGCGACTAGAACACTAGAATTAAAGGATCAGGGTGATCAATGGTACTTTTATAGAGAACATGAAATATGTATATCAATGTAGAGAAGGGCTAGAAAGGAAACCAGTTTTCTCTGACAATGGACATAGGGAGAAACTGGCACTTTTGAAATATACTTTAGTGATCAAATCAGTAATGTTTATGAGGGAATCATATAGGTAACATATAAGAGAAAGACAAAGGAGGAATTCTAAGAATTTTTCCTTGGGCATAGAAGCTGATAGTGGTCCTAATGAATGACATAAGAAAGCTAACTTGGAAGAACAAAGCTTTGGGGGGATGGACTTGGTGATTTTGTTGTAGAGAGTTATAATTAAGATACAGAGAAAGGTGTTGAATTTGCAAATCTGTGACTCAGAGAACTCTAAACAAGAGATCTAAATTTGGAAACATTTAACCTTGGAACTGGATAAAATCACCTTGGGTTAAAGAGACTTTGGGCAACAAGTCTCAGTTACTTTTGTCCTCATGTTTCCTTGTATCTTTTACCCTCCTCACCTTCCCAGCCCAGCATTGGCCCCTGTACATCTGACACATTCGCTTGAGCCAACATTCTGTATTCTTGCTCCCTGGAGGCCTAAGAGTGTTGAAAAGCACTTTTGGGGTTGCTACTCTACAGAGAGAAAGTGTGAAGAATATGAGGACTTAAGCCAGAGCAGCTCTATTTTCATCTAACATTTATTTGGGTTCCGAATGTTTCACTTGAAACAACAGTAAAAGATTTAAAAGCTCGTGACTGGAAAACGACAGTGTCTAAGTCCTAGTTGTCTTCTCCAACAAGGGTCGCTACCTTCATATTTGTTATACCTTGTACCTCAACATTATTGCCCTCAATACTGCGCAATCACTGGAGTCTACTGCTAGACCCCAGTTTTCTGTTTGAGACGCTGCTTCCTACTGTGATTGCCCTGCATGATGAGTATCTATAGTCAATGCTTCTAAATCCTTATTCCCATGGCCTGCCTAACTGAAATGAGAGCCATATCTCTCCTAGTGGAACCTTTTCAATGCCAACTGCTTGTCTGGAAGAATGCCACTGTCTGTCTATCATTAGACTCTCGGGTTGTACACAGGCTGAGCTTGTTCCTAAAACTTTCTCCCCACTGTTTTTGCAGCTACTGTGGATGAGGTTATTTCAGGGTGTCCACTTCTCCACAGGATCCTGGCCATCTTTAACCCTTCAGTGACATGACGTATTAGGAGATGAGCCATTAGGGAAATAATGGACGATATAACCAGAGGCTGAATAGAATCCTCTTTGGCTTCAAGTAGCTTATTTTGTAACTATGTATAAGATGGAAAAAAGTTAGGGTATGGTAAAGAAGATGATGCCTATGGATGAGCTTAAAACAATGGTCTAGGGGAAAGGTCAAAAAGCATAACAAGCAAAGTGATGGAAGGAAAAGAATCAAGCAAGTGATTCATGAGTGCATAGAACTGTGTTAAACATTGCTTCCTGGCACACCTGATGGTTATACTCACCTACGCTTTGAAGTAGATGTGGCCAATGATCCACTAAAGACATGTGAGCAGAAATGAATTTGTAACTTTCCAGTGAAAGCATACAGAGCAACCAGAATGCACTTGTGTCCTCTCTGGCCTCATCAGCCTGGAGGTACGGATTGTTTGTAGCAACCAGAGTTGTCAAACAGCCTGGAAATGGAAGCTCCATCAGAAGAATTACCCTGGAGAGGTAGGCACCCAATGAAATTTGCACATGGTGCCAAACCGCTTTGGGAGAAAAGAAAAGCAGGGAAAGGGAAGTTTTCTGCAGCATAACCTAGCTTAGCTAGTAAAATGCCAATTTTATCAAAAGTGTTTTTACTTCTTGGCAAAGCAGGATCTGCAGTGTGAGAACCACCTCCTCCTCCACAAGCCAGTGTCTCATTCACTAGAGCATGGCCTGGTTCTTCTCAGGAACTAGAGGGCATCCATTTTTTTGTTGTTGTGTTTTGTTTGGCAACACCCAAGATAAAACAAACTTTATAAATACTGGTCATTTTAACACTATTTAGTATGCATGTTCCCATCTTTCTTTATACATCTCTCATTTCCAATGTAATCTTTCAGCATTTCCAGGATCAGACCGCCTAATGCCTGAGAAGAGAGAAGAGAAAGAGAACTCATTTTCATGCTCTCTTTCCTTTTTCCAGTTTCTTGAAACTAAAGTTCAAAGTTTGACCTTGCAATTTTTATAATAGATTTTGTCTTTCTCTTGTGCAGTTAGTTACTGAGATCCTTTGAGTCTGACAGAGGCCAAAGGTTTGAATCCTTTTCTAAGGTTAATTGACTTTCTAGCTTTCTGACAACCAGGTCTCTGTTAAAATTCTTATTTGGGAAGAACACATAATTTTTAGAAAATAATCATGGACACACAATAAAGGTATCTTCTAGACATCTTGCCCACATGTTCCCCCGAAGACTTTTCTATTTCTCCTTAGGCAGCAGCTAAATGGCATTTCACAACTGCTTTATATTGCTAACTACCATATTTTACCTCATATAATGCACAACCTTATATAATGCACACCTACATTTTGACCCAATCTTACAGGAAAAAAATTCTTGTTTTAATTTTTTAATTTAAATTTTCACTGGTTTATATTTAGGCAGTTATCTTTTGCATTATAAAGGAATTTTAGCATTTACTTTTTCACATATTATGGCATGAGAAATTTTATATAAAAAATAATTATAAAATCCAAGAACAGATACAGGAGAAGCCTTTCTCGCGGTGGCTCCACAGTCTGAGGACACGCTCTGTGGGAGGAGGGCCACAGTGCCTCTCAGCAGCTCTGTGGCTGTGCTCTTTAGCATATTTAATCACTGTTAGCTTAAAGCTGGCAGAGTCTGTATTTCTGTAAAAGTATTAGCTAGATTGCTAGCTCCCGCCACCAAGAGAAATGCCATGCTGTTGACCCTATGGTCATAAAGTCAGAGTCACTCTGTGGACAAAAATACATCACTTTTTGTTTCACTTTGTTGAATCACTGGATGAACTTGCAGATGCTGCAAGTTCAATAAAACCAATGATTGTCTTCCAGAGTATTATTTTGCATACAGATATCATTATTGACTTCTAGAGCTGCACTTTTAACTCATAAGGATAAAGAATTTAAAATCATTTATAGAGAGACAGGATTAGTACTACCCATGTATAATGTGCATTCTTGTCTTTCTTCACAAATTTGGGCTCCAGAAAGTATGCATCATACATGGCAAAATATGGTATTTCAAGCACTAGGAAATGCTTGACATTGCAATTAGAATTATCAAAATGTTCAAAATAATGACATCGCATATCTACAATGGTAAGAAAAATACCAAGTGAAATGTTTCAATAAAACTGGGGAGAAAGGCAGCACAGAATCTATTTTTATTAAAAATGCAGATTTTTTCAATGTCTAATATCATAAATATATACACATATGTATTTTAAATCATATTCTATGACTCACTGAAAATTTAGGAGGTAAAATTGCCTAATTTATAGCCAGATAATAGTTTATAAAAAGAAGTCCTGAGACTACTGCTTTATAAATGCACACAGGAGGCTTAGACCTGACTTAACAACCACTTCTTTCTAACATCCATTTTTTTTTTATGTAGCAATCATTCTTGATGATATGAAAATGTTGCAGGATTATATTTGACCTCCTCTCTTTGTGTCTAGGTTGGCTATGTGGAGTCTGATGAGAATTTGAAGTTTCCTATTGTTTCAAGCAATATCTCATCATTCCCATAAAGATTATGATCTGTAATGAGTAATTATGATATTGATGTGATCAAAACCTGTGTACATCTATTATCATCTGAGAGGGCACCAAATCCCTTCTCAAATACAGGAATCCCATATGGTTGAATTCATTTTGTAGCACTTTCCAAAAAAACAAAGAGATGGAGCTCCATAAATTAATATACTTCATAGGAAATAAATATGTTGTAACACACATGAATTTCAGCCTGACTGGTTCTAAGATTAGTAGGAATGAGTATAGAGACACTGAAGTAGCCAACAGGGAAATGTAGGAGAAAAAGAGCCTAAGATACGGTGGATGACAGCCCAATACTTGATGTTCAGAATGTGGTCCACCAACCAATAGGATCAGCATCACCTTAAGCCTGTAAGAAATGCAGAACCCAGAGCCTCATCCAAGACCTCGGGAATCTCACTTTGTTATTTAACATGATCCCAAGGTGATTCTTTCATACATTAAAATTTGAACAATAGTCAGTTGTTCAGGATTAGTTTTTAAAATTAGAACCAAAAAAATAAAAAATCATCTTTCTTCCAAATGAAACTTTGGACCAAGTAAGAATTAATGGCTCTAGCAAGATATTTATTTCAGCTACTGTTAAGCTCCTCATAAGGTTTGAGAAGATAATCTACTTAAACATTCATCAATGCCCTGTTGGGTTTTATGTTATGATAAGGGTGATGCTGATGTGATTATTTTTCTTTTTTCCATGAATTAGTTGTGGATAATGAAATTAAATTTGTAATATAAAGGGGAGAAAAGAATCAATCAATATTACTGAACTCCTGGATCTCTTCTAAGATCTCTTCTATCTCTTCTTTTACATGATGGATATTTTAGTCATTCGTTAGTCAATCTATTTTAGTGAACGTTTAGTGTATACCAGGCACTCAGCTCAGTCTTGGTATCATGAAGGAGAAATAGCTCCCTCAGTACCACCTGACATTCTTCTCTATTTAATACAGTAAACCAAACAATAGGTACTTTTCTAGGATGAGGGTTATAGCAGAGTGGGGAGATGGTGAATATTCTATTACTTAACAGATTACTTCTGACCTCTGAAGTGCTAGATCACATTTTTTTTTCAACTGAGCAGCTGGCGTATAATTTACAGTGTTCTCCATCCCATCGCTATAGTACCTTGTTAGCTCTGTGAGCTGCTCCTCACAGCTGAGCCTCTCTTCTAAGACTCCCCAGTTGTTACCATAGCACCCAACTCAGTAATGCTTTTGATTGACGACTTGAACTGGTCTCTCTCCATGAGTGTCCTGGAAACACGCCTTGGCATGAGTCAGAATGACCACCCAGATGTTAGATAGTCCCCTTAAAGTAACCACTTCAACAGTAGTTTCATGATTTCTGCCACTGTCTAGTACAGTGCTTATGAGTTCTTGTGTTTAGATGATGAAGAGGGACATTAAACAAGAGCTATCGCGTTACCATAATTGAACAACTATTACTGTGCAAGGCCATATTGTTTTGAAAATATGTTATTTAATAGTAACAATTAACTTAGGGTCTTTTGTATAGTTTATGACATAATGCATCTTTTTACAGAAGCTGTAAAACTTTCATATTATCTTTTTTATAACTGAAGTCGAGAGAGCTTAAGTGATTTTCATATTGTCATAAAACTACTAAGGGGCAGTGCTAGTATTTGATCTCAGCATTGTCTGACTCCAGATACTATTAATTATGCACATCAAAAGTTCCAATAACAGTGATGATGAACATTTGTATTTTTATATTTTTAATTATATTTAGGCGTGGGGAGAGAGGATCAACTTTCTTCAGAGATACCAGGATGCTGAGAAAAATCTCTCCTTGCACCGGGCAGTTAATATGCACTAGGAGTATGTCAGAAGAAAAGTTTCTATCAGTCAGCTTTCAACCTTATCCTTTCAAGAATAATGTGTCATGTCCATGAGTCAAAAAATTCATCTAACAAATTCTGTGAATGTGTTTGCCGTACATTATCCTCAGTTCCAGGGATGCCTAGATGAGTACCTGTCCTCAAGTCCCTCACACTACTGGACAAACTTTAAAATATTTACTAGCTGGGTCTTTACAGAAAATATTTGCTAACCTCCCCCAACCCCAATACCTGATATGAAAATCAAGGAAGACAACAGAAGAGGGAGTCAGCAGAGTGCAGATACAATTTACAAACAGGAGACAAGATCACTGGAAAAACAAAGAGCTGGATCACAGTCCTAGGTCACAGATTCGAAGAAAAAAAAAAACACACACACACAAAAAAACAAAGATGGAAACACATTTCAGCCAACTGAGGTGCATTATTCTTGGGTGAGTGACATAAACTTCATGAACCTCAGTTTTCTTATATATAAGTTAATATGAAAGCACCCAGCTCCTATGGCAGACATGCGCACTAAGAGTGTTAATTCCAACACAGCTCCAGGCTTTTTAAGACCAACTAGAGTAGTGATGAGCACAGATGCGGGACGAGCCGGGGCTCTGCTAGACCGACTCTGAGCCTTGGTAAGCTCTTATTTCCTGGTGCCTCCCTTTATCTGCAAGTTGGGGGTCATAATAATACTTGCATCTTTAGCTTCTGTCAAGATGACTGAGTCATGTCACACAATGCATTTAAACAGCATCTGGCAAATACAGCCACATATAAAATTTGGACTACTCGTCCATCAACAAGAGCTGCTGTTATTCTCGGCTGGAGAGGCCCCATTTCTATCTGCCAGGGATTCTGCCATAAAGATTCACACTGGAGAAAAACTCACACAAGGAGTTGGCGCTGGGCTACCCAAGCAGGCTCTGCCCTTGAAGTGGGTGCTAAAGTGGGTGCTGAAGAGAGTAGGAAACTTTAATCAGACCCAAAAGGAAGGGCAAATCAAGCAAAATTCAATAAGGCTAAGTTCTGCCAGAACAAGTGGCGTCTCTGAGAGAACATGCTTCAGAGGGCGCCAAACAATAGAAACGGAGGTTTGGGCAGGGAGCCATGACTTGAGTGATTCGTGGGCAGGCAGGGCCTGGGGTCAGAGGTCTGCTCCACGAGGGCTGAAGGTTTTACTTGAAAAAGTCATCTCTCTCCATTACCCATAGATTAGACTTGGTTTTATTCTAAGCTAATACACGATGGGCATGCAGTTGGTACTTTCTCTCTAATTTCCGTGAGTAATTACTCTAAAGTACGCTGCCATGTCTATAAATAGCCATCATTCAGGGAGTCGGATGCTGTTTTCTCTGCGGCTCACCAACCTTTTGAGAGGTCAGTGGGTCTACTGGAGTCACTCAAATGGAAAATGTGAAAAACACCTGAAGATTAATGGGTTTGGAAATTTTGAGCACAAATTCCATTTGGCACTGCACATACATCAACTTAACAGAATAACATAAAAGAAAATAAGGAGCCAAAGAGGGCTCTTGCTCACTTTTCAAGGTCTAATAGAGCCAAGGATTATGAAAATGGAAAGCTTTTTTGGTCTATGCACATACCTTTCTCGCATGGCATTATTTCAACCGTCTCCTCCCTTTCTGCTCCCTGCTACCTGGAAAATTCCTAATCATCCTTCAGTTCATCAAGACCCCCGTCAAACGTCAGCTACTGGATTGTGCCTTTCACTCATTGAACCAGTTGCATTCTTTACTAGGCTGCCTCCAGATTCCATACTTTGTCTAATGCTACATATAAGGCTGCGCTGTGCTTCTTTACCTGAAAGTTCCTAGCCCTGGACCCTAATTTCCTTCAGAACTATGAGTGCCCTGTTTCATCTCCAGTGCCTGCCACAATATTTACGTAACCTCTTGAACCTCTAATTGTGGGGTTAAGAGATGTTATAGTGTTCTTGCAACTGGAATTCAGCCTGGGCCACAGGGAGATGCAAGTATTCACCTGTTTCTGTTGTTTGTTTTGTAGGGTGGTTTTACCCACTGTCAGTGTCCATAGACTGTAACTGAAACTTAGGGGCATCCTGCCCACCAGCCCTGCAAGAGCACCGAGTTTCTCTTAAAGTCACACACCTCCCTCCTGTCACATCAAGCACGCATTGTCCCAAGGTCCACAAACACTTTTCTCCTGTTCCTCTCAGTGGCAGACTCTCACTGCTGCCCTTATTTGTTTTAGTAACTCTCCTAATCCACCCATTTCTAAATTCAGGGCATTTTTGTAGAATAAATAACCAAAAGAATTCAGGGAGGCTTAGGCCTCATGTCCTCTTTAGCATCTACAGCTAGAATAGCTCTGTGACGTCTACAATCTTTACAGAAGAGGAGGAAGGAAGTAAATGGAGGAAGGAAAAAATAGGGTAATGCTTCTAACACATTAGTATGGGAAGTATTAAGTTTCCAAAACAGGGGAAATAAGCATATCTGTCCAAAAGTCAGCACATTCGTTCCCTTCCCCGTGGGTCAGCCATCACTATTGGCCTTGCTCTGGCCCCAGAACAGCTGTCTTTTGGATGTGGGTCACATTTATCCATACAACAGTGTTAGATTAAAAAAAAATTGAGGGACTATGAATAAAATCTGACATCTAATATTCTAAAAGTCTTCAAAGAAATGTTGTCAGAAGTGGTCACAACGACATTCCATTGGTATTAAAAGCAGATTATTTTTCCTTCATAAGTGTGGATGTACATTGGACTCTTTAAAATGGTTTTAATAATGACAAACAACTTTTCAAGAAATTACAAATGCTTAATCTTCTGTTTTTTCAGGGTGTCAGTGATGAGAATGAGCCATATTTTTCTCAGTTTATCTAGAGCTGTTAACACAGCAACTACCTGAGGGCATACAGCCAACTCGCTCGACAGAATCCAGTCATTTTTGTAAGAAGAAACCAGTTAACTAGTCTTTATTTGGATCGCAAAGTATCAAGTAAGTTCAAATGGGTTGAACATATTACTTGTGAGGTTTCACTGAATGCTGAATCTTCCAAGTTTAATTGTTTTATTGTCTTTTCTAGGAAAGCATTTTATTATATTTAGTTCTATTTGTAAAATAGAATAGATTTTTAAGAAGTCAAGTTACTAGATATAAGAAGCATAATGGTTTTTCGGCATTACTGAAGAACTGGATATTATTATCACAGATTTTTTAAGGTTGATATATGAGATGAGAATTCCAAAGCAGCCCAAATCTAAGGGGATAGAAGAAGAGATGGATGGTCTCACCAGCAGATGGTAACAGATTTCCAACCTTATTCTCCACTTTGAGATCCTATGGGACAGCAACAAGAAATATCTGGTATTCCAGAATATCTGGACATATCTGATAAAATGGAGTGTCTGAGCTTCTGCAAACCAATTTGCATGAGAGACCAAGGTGCTTTCTTTATATGAACTCCTTATGGGGAAGACAGAGTCAGCTACTTGAAGCCAGATGGACCCAGTAACATGGCCTGACTCCTCAAAGAAGAGAAGAAATTCTGATTCCTCATAATTCCGGAGAAGGCATTTGTCCTCCATTCCCCCTTAATGTACACATTTCTAAATGCAGGTGAAAAAAGACAAGAGGAAAGATGGAAGAAGTGGCATACTCTCAAAGAAGCGATCCACTGGAAACCATACAGCACTGGGACGGAATCCTATAAACAAGCAAACCAGCAGAAGAGGAGTCCTCCCTAAACTGACCACTGGTCAGTGGATGCTCCTAGCCATCTTCCTGAGTGTCCCCAAAGAGCTGTCAGCACCTTCAAATCAGGGAAGCCTGCAACAGGGAGCTGAGAGGGGAACTAAATACCTACTTCAGAAGACCATAATTTTCAGTTAAAGAAACAGATTGGGGAGTAAAAGGAATTAATCTCCTAGCAGAAGTCATAAAATACTATGAATTGCATATTCCCTTTCATACAAAATATCTAGGATAGAATCTATAGATATAGGAAGCAGTTGCAGAGGGCTGGGGAGGAAATGAGAAGGCACAAATAATGGAAAGACTTTCCTTGGTGATGATAAAAATGCTCTAAAATTAGATTATGGTGATCATTGCACAATGCAACATAAATATAACACATTGAATTGTATGCTAAATAGTGGTAACTATAAAAACTTTTGAAATAACCAGCAAATAATTAAAACTTCAGTGTTTTTAACAGTGCCATAATCACATTTTATCATGTTTGCAATTAAAATTACAAATGTAATTACAACTATTCAGTGTCAATGGGAAAAACACTTGAAAAACTAATACACAATACCAAGTAGAGTCTTGGAAATAAATATACTTAACCAAACATTGCCTTCTTAGTTCTTATAAGTTGCATGTAATATTTAAAATATGATGATATAAATAACATAAAATTAATAAAAATTCTATTGTTATCAACTATAATTGTGATTCAAAACCTTTTCAAAGTAAGTCACAGAACTTCCTTGTATTATGTAACAGCTCTGGACACATGTAACTTTTATATCTACATTTGAATTAATTAAAATTAAATAAAATTAAAAATTAAATTCTTCCAGTCACATATCAAGTACTCAATAGCCACAGCTGGTCAGTAGCCACAACATTATAGAGACAGTGGAGATAATGGAACATTTCCAACAGCACAGAAAGTTCTACGTGACAGCACCCATCTAGAAATCTACTTTCAATCTTGTGGTACTTAGGATGATTCTGCTGTAGAATTCGTTCTTCCTTTGGCAGTTCTTACTTTTTAAATATTTCAGTTAATTGCTATTAGAGTTTTACTGGTAAAAATATTATCTGACTGCAGAAAAACTACTATTTATGGTCATGACTATTGTAATCATTTAATGATTTTTTTTTTCCTAATCCTGATGGTTTTCAGAATTGATGCCTATATAACAACCCCAGCTCCTACCTAGTGACCCTCAGTTCTAAGATAATCACCACCTACTGCACAGAAATAATTAACACTCTATTTCATAGTGTTTCAAAAGATCTGTCCCTTCTAGTGACTTGGGAGGTGGCAATCAAGGGAGATCATTAGTGCGAAAAATAAAACCACATGAGAGGCCTAGAGAGTAAAAAGCTGACAATAATAATCACTGGTCCCAACTATAACTCTAGGACATCTTTGGACTTGGGACCCATGATGTGTTCTTTTAAAAAGTGAAGGACAGATAGCCTGTTGGCTTCTGCTAAATACGAGAGGGGCTTTTCAAAACTAAGCATAAATTCAATCATACCTGTAACGTGCTTTGATCAAGAAAGCAAAGAAAGTAACAAAATGTGAGTTTCAGTCATTCCTTTGATTGCCCCGGTTATTCCTGATAAGCTGTTCCCAGAAGCTATCTAGTCATCTGCCGGATACACACCGTGTCCTGCTCACAGCAGAAAGCAGGAACTCTCAAGTATTTCAACACTGATTGAAGGGACTCTTTACCCAGATGGAAATTTCCATGTGCGCCTCCTTTTCCTGACTCACAATGATATTGTGACTGTACCTAATTTTATGTTTTGTCTTGATGTTTTGTTTTATTTACTTTTATAATGTTACCATTGGTCATTTTTAAATCAACAAAAACAAAACAGAGTTTACCTCATATGAACATGAACACTTTATTCTCCATGAGTTACTATTTTAAAGGACATGGACTATTTTGTCTCAGAGTGAGACTTCATGTAAGATGGTAGAATGATAGAGGAAGGGAGGGAAGGGAAAGAGAAGAAAATAAAATGTGACTAATTTATCTCCTCATTGATCTTATGATCAGATATAACTATTCAATTGACAATGTTTATCTCTTGGCAAAGATTCTTAGGAAAATTTCTCAATGATGCAAGATGTCAACATGGTGGCTCAAAAATAACCTCAAATGAAAATTTCCTCAAATGAGTTATTTAAATCCAGTTAAACTAAACATTAGCAGCTATAGGAGGACATTAATAATGAAGCATTTTATGGCTAACATGACACTTTGAAGTCGTTAAAGCCAGTTTGCCAGAATTCACTTAGATATCCCATCTTTGCCAAAAGGAACAGTGGTATCTTAGATTATTTTGAATTTGCAACTTCTCATAAAAATATCATTTTCTACAAACAATGTTATAAACTAGAATATAGTCTATGACATTTAATAAGGAAGTTCCATTATGTTCGACTGATCTGTCATGGATTCTACACATTAGGTTAGAAGTTTCTTTATGTTTTTAATTTTTTATTATTTTCACTTAGAGTACCTATGAACTCAGTCTATCAAGCAGCATCAAATAAGGTCAGAGTGTTAAGTTTATAGATGATTCACTTTGCTGCTAAAACACAACAAATTTTCCTGATTATAGTGCTCAAACTAGTTTTTTATACAGATACCAGGTGGGACTAACAAATTATGGTTTAATTTGAAGCAGTTATATTTTGAAACAGCACATTGAGATCATTGAGTACAATTCAAATGTGTTTAGTATAACTATAAAATAATGTGGCATTAATAAACCAGCCTATTCACTCTTCAGTTCATCCATCCTTCTGTCAAGTTAAACATAAAGAACATAATCACCATTTCTAAAGACTTCTAAAATTAAAATGAAATTGTAAATAGAGAAGTTAAGTGAGAGACAGCCAAGGAATAACTTTTGAATACTGTTTGCCCCCATGGTTAGATGGTTAGGTCTGGATAGAAGTAAACTTAGTTCTTCCAAATCCATGTAAGTAAAATTCTAATCACACTTTTATGTGCTGATGGGTGAGAGGGAAACTCCTCTCTCTCTCTCTCTCTCTCTCTCTCTCTCTCTCTCTCTCTCTCTCTCTCTCTCTCTCTCTCTAAGACAGAAGTGGGTCTCCCCACTTTCCCCATAGGAAAGAGAAATGGAGCAGCACCCAGACAATTAAGAAATTAAGACAGGAGAGTCACAGAAGAGTCACACTTTAACAGCCTTCTCCAAGAAAGCACTGCTGCATCTGAATTGAATAGATTCACTCCCTGTTTCAGAGGTTACAGGAGATTTCTTTAAAATGAAGCAGAGATCCAAGTTTGCTATAGAGGTGGGTCTATTTTACAAGGAAATTGAAAATGCAGAACTTACAAGAACTTACTGGTGACCGCTCCGCATTGCCACCCAACCAAGCAAACACTCATGGATGCAAGATAAATAATTACAATATGAAGATGATATTCACTTTAAAGGCCCTAAAACACTGGACAGACTAAGGAATATCATCATATGTAACGTAACTAAGTGAAAAAAGCAAGTCATAAAACTGTTTATTTAGAGCTCTGCATTTTATAACTAGATATCTACATTTCTAAAAAAGTCAGAATGCAAGGAAAAGATTGGTAGCATATTTGGGAATGGTGGTGATAATATTTTAATATAATAAACACATAAGCATCTATTTAGCTTAATAAAAAACAATCAATTTTACTATCATTCTGTGGCCTGACCCTGTCCCTTTAATTCTCTTTTTTCATCTATAAAGATAATTTTATTTTTTAAATTGATATTATTGAGGGAATACTGTATTTCAATATTAAATCAGTTTAATTTATATATGATAATAAATTTACATCTGTATGTAATACATTAAATTTACTATTTCCTTTTTTCTTTCACTATATAATTAAGTTCTTCTATCCCGTTTGCCCCTTCCCACTCCCCATTCCTTTATTCTTTACTCATTAATATACAGATTTCTGGAAGAGAGGGCAGGAGTTAAGGAGTTTCTGATTTCTCTTTAGCTTGAGAATAATATGTTTCCCAGAAAGTCCTGAACATAAACACTCCACAAAGACTATAACTTTATTGGGGGGGGGCGGGTGTACACATATATATATATATATATATATATATATACACATGAATATATACATATATATATCATATATACATATTGCATACATACACATGCTCAAAAATAATCTGATGGATATTTTAATAGAATGATAAAGAGTAGGTAAAACAGAAAAATGGAGCATTAGCTTCAATTCCTAAACTGACCCATTGATTTAATACATTACTTGATTACTAATACCTTCAAAGAAAACATTATCTTAATGTTTTCAAGAAAATTATTGTCTATTAATGGGTTTACTTTTCTTTTATTACTATTAAAAATTTTTTTGGAACTAGAGAAAAGTACAGGGAATAATAAAAAATATACATACCAGTCATATGTATTTGATAAATGTTATCACTTAAACATATCTTAAAACAGTGATCTTATTCAATCACAGTGTATTATAAGGAAATGTATTAATCAAAAAACAGAAACATAGTTAAATGACATCCCAAAATGAAAACACCTATATAATCACCACCAATCTCAAGAAATTGAACACTATCAGAACCCAGAGGCCCTCATGGTTTCCCCACTCTTGGCTCATTCTTCACCAAGGTAACCACTATCCTGACTTCCAACATTGTAGAAACTCTCTGTTTGAATTTTGTATAAATGGAATCATCCATATTTTTAGACCTGCATTATTTTTCCCAAGACAAAACCAGATTCACAGGTGCAAAGAATAAATTGGACGTTGCCAGAGGGGAGGAGGTTAATGGAAGGGAGAAATAGGTGAAGGTTGTACACCTGAGACTATTAAATATTGACTGTCAATTATACTTCAAAATATTATATAACATACACATTTTTGGGAAATTTTATGACTTGCTATTGAATAAATCCCTAGTCAATATTTATAAATGTTCAAATGTTGATGAAAATAATACATTCTGCAACTGTTGGTTGTGGTGATCTAAATGTCAAAGGCTGATTATATTGCTTAAATCCTTTGGATATTTATGTGTGTTTATTTTATGAACCACGACAAGGCATTTTGTTAAAATAGCTTTATAATCATGAAATTGTCTCTTTAACCTAGTGATTCTACTTTTCTTTTTGTATATTGAAGCTGTATTATTATATGTGTGTGTTGTGTATATATATGTGTGTGTGTGTGTGTGTGTGTGTGAGTGTATATATATATATATAGATAGATAGATAGATAGATAGATAGTCATTTATACATATGGCTAGTCATATCTTCTACCAATTTTATATTGGGTAGCTTTCTTTCTACACATTCATGTGTCATTTTCTTTATAAGTTTTTCATTCTGACCCTATATACTTTTTCAGATTTATTCTATCTTTTTATATAGAAGTTGGGGTTCTATTTCATGTTTTAAATTTTTATTTTCTCAAATTCTTAATGTCATTTCCTTTATTGTTAGTATGTTCCGAATCTTTGAAAGAATATATCTCACCCCTCTTATGCCTTTTGAGTAAAATTTGAGAGTTCTATTATTCAACTTAAGTGTTTGACGAGTCCCAAATAATAATATTTTTCTTTCATTTTTCACACAGACTAGTTGTTCAATCTCTTAAGAAACATACAGGTAACTTAAAAAGTATTTATGTGGCTTACAACAAAAATTTTAAAGTAAATATAAAACAAGAGGCATAGCATTTTAAGTTAATGGTGATCAAAACTTAAAAAAAATTCATATGTATAAGAATAAAAACACAACATAAATAGAAAATACAGAGTTTTATCCCATCAAATGTCTTTTATTACTCACAATTGTACTAGGCTATCTTTGGGAATGTCAGCTACAGAATAAGAGGAGAGAACAGTTATGACAGAGCCCTGTGACGGCTATCAACATGACACTGCAAAAGGTAGAACCATTGACATGCAGTAGACGTGACTGAGGTGTCTGAGCCATCAACTGGGATCAGTGATTGGCAACTTAACCTATGGATAAGCCATTTCTGTGTAGACATAGCACAGCAGAGCAAAACCGTCTGATGTGAGGACTGACTACAAATACCCATCCATCTATGTGATCATAGCTAACATCTTCACGTTTCAGCAACAGTAGGCATTATCAAAAGGCCTATGTGTATCTGTGCATTGAGAGCTAATCATGTCAGCAGTCTGAATAGTCAATAGAGCTATGACTGATTAATAGGTATTACCAATTTGCCAAAGAAATGGAGCACTGGAGTGGTCTTTTTTCAAATCCTCTGCTTTCCTAGAAGATGGATGTGCTCACTTTCCACTAAAATAGTAGTCCTAGATGGTCTCTACATACTTGCCTTCCTTTATTTAATCCAAGGCTTATGTAAAATGTAGCATAAAGGAAGAAAACATTACAACTTAGGAGTAATGAAAATTATTTGGAATTTGATAGAGATGGTTATTTCCACAACAGTGTGAATCCATTAATTTGTGTACTTTCAAGTGCTTATTTTTGTCTTACTATCTCCTCAATAAAAATTAAAACCAAGAAAAAGATGTGCCCAGAGTTAAACTATTCTGCTTTCTAATTATAACCATAATGTTCAACCCCTAAATAAAATATTGAGATATATCCTAACACTTTAGAGTATTACAGTAGTAATCAAAGTATAAAATTTCTAAACATCGATGCTTGTATAACATAGCACTATTTCAAGATTAGTCTTGGAATCATATCGGTTTCACACACTTGGGCTTTAATAGGGACTTAATATCACTCTCACAATGCCAGTTGAGAAAGAGTGGAATTATAGCAGTTACCTGTTAGAATTGTACAAAATTCACAATCTGCCTCACCCATCCAGTCATCTTAGGGATAGACTCTCTGTGTATTCCTTATAGTAGAATATTTGCGAGTTATCACGATACCCTGTAGTTGTGATTTTATATTTATTTTTTAACTTGTCATTTATTTATGGATAAATAGTTAACAATAAAGAAGGCAGAAATAGAGAAAAGCAGGATCATGAGAGCACATATATCTACACTGCCTTTCAGGGAGAATAATGCTAGGACATATTTGCAAAGAAAAATGAACTTCATGTATCAAATTAAAACTGGACACATCAAGTATGCAAGTGAAGTTGACAGTAGTACTACTCACAAGTAGTAGTATAGTCTTCATTAATACTTCCTGAGAAAAGCCTTAAGGTTTATCAAAAGAAAATAAAATTTCATATTTTATTTTGAATAGTGCAGTCATGTTTATTTTTTCATGAAAACTTCTATTTTGTGGCCATGAAATTAATAATTTTGTGAATCAGGTAACAAAATTTATTTTTTAGTAAATGCCAAGCCCAAAGGGTAAAATATGTATAGGTTTCTGCCTGTCTCTCCACACATTCTGAAGTAGTTTTATTAAAATCTGCACATACCATGAGAATATCATCTTATGATTTTAGGGTAAAAGAATTTGAAAGTCATAATTAACACTATTATCCAAAAGCAGCCAGCTTAGAAAAAATATAAGTCTGTCATTGGTGACAATATGAGTGGACCTGGAAGCCATTGTGCTAAGTCAAATAAGTAAGTCACAGAACAAATACTGCATAATTCCACTTAGATGAGATATTTCAAATAGTCAAACTCCTAGGAGCAGAAAACAGCAGCAGTGTTCAGGCGCTAGGGAGAAGGAGATATGGGAAGTTGTTGCTCAGTGGTGACAGAGTTATTGTTACATAAGGTAAGTAACTTTCAGAGATGAGCTGCACAGGTAGAGCTGCCCATTGAGGGCTGATCTCTTATTTCAAGTTCTAACCACACAGACACCCACAAAACACAAAGAAACACAGGTAAACGTTTGCAGTTGATGAATGTTTACTTCATTGATTTTGTATTGGTATTGTCAGTACATAAACTAGTTCAAATTCATCATAATGTATATAATAAATATATGTGATTTTGTCTATCGATTGTACCTCAATAAAACAAGAAAAAGGGGTCTTCATAATTGCATCATCTTAACCCAATAACTCTACATCTGAGAATTTATCCTATGAAGATCATTTCAAATTAAAAAAAAAAACCTGTATGCACAAAATTATGAAAATCAGAGTCAGAGGTGGGGTAACTGGGGACCAACACCCTAGAAAGGAAGTGAGAAGAAGTAGGCTTGGAGCAAATGAGAAGCTGAACTGTGATTCAGGCCCAAAAGAAACTCAACCACACACACAGGGGTTCTTGGCCAGTATTGTGCATGGAAGTTTCACTGCTTTGAATTAAAATGGAAGTCTCTTTAACACCCCACTTTACTCAACTTCTGAAGAAAGAGTATGAGCTGAGGTGACTCTCTTTAGCTGAGACATGTTCCTGAAGAGCTGACAGCAGGAGGCTGCCTGCTGATCTCTCTCCGCACAGTAGACAGCAAGACCTTTTCTGAAGAGGGTTCTTGGGGCACGTCCCTCTGTCTGTCACAGGACACGGCAGCCCCCGAAGGGCCCCGTGTGGAAGGGTGGAAGGAGTGGGTCCTTGTGGATGCCGTCATCCGACTCCATGAATCAGTCCTAGAAATTTCCTCTCTCCAGGCTTCTTGTTGTGAGACATGAATTTGTTAAAATTTCCAGGACTGGCACTACTTAATACATTGCAGTTTACATCCAAGCTCTTGACTTTGACAGACCTGGAGACAAATTTCTTCAGCCCAAACTTGACTTCTTCCTATGACTTTCTCTTCCACTGTGCTAGCTATGATTAACAGATGCTGCCTACTTTCTGAAGTGTCCTTCTCAGGACAAAGAGCTCAAGTCCCACATACTGGGCTTTATGTGTGCATTGGGGAAGAGCAGAAAAATAGGACAAATTCTACCTGAAGGTGCTCAGGAGCTAAAGGAAAATTTGGTTTTCACTCGTGTAATAGACAGTTGCCAGAGTTATCAGCACCTTCTAAAAGAAATAGTGTGGTTCCCATCTCCTGACACTGACACTGAACATGACTTTACTTACCAGTTAATCTTATTCTCATAAAAATGATTCAAGACCAAGCACTTCTTTTGACCAGCATGAAAAACCTTAGGAAGTACAGTATCTCACTAAGCCTCATTTTCCTCATTCATAAAATGAGATATTTAGGCTAACTCATCTCTAGGGCCCCTTTGGAATTTGAAATTTTGCAATTCTATGAGCTATGTGTTCATTTCTGCTTATGATTTTCTCTTTCCTGAAGTACATTTTCAAAAATGCCAAAGAATAGCCAGCCAGACATTTTCTGCTTAAGTCGCTCCTTTCATTGGATGTCACCCCAAGGGCCTCTGAACACCTCAGCAGAGCAACAGAAGCAAGGGGAGCTGTCAAACACTCCCTTCTAAACAGTCTTATGCTGAAATGCCTAGTCGTGTCTGCTATGTGCAAGCAGCCATCCAGCCCCAGGCACCAACAGAGGCAAGCAATAAAGCATTCCCCAGAGATGTCTCCATTCTAACGGGCTGTGAGCAGGAGGGAAGCCTTATTATAGAATCTCTTGGGAATCACCTGAAGGAGACCCCTGTGTCTTGTATCAAGGGAAGTCATAGTTCTTTCCAGTCAATTAGGCTTGATCTAGGAAATAAGTAGTATGTATGCATTGGTCTGATATTTTAACCAATCAGGTATTTCCAAGGGGAACACATACCCATCTTCATCATACAAGGACCCCTAAAAAGTGTAACTGAATCAACAAGTCTTTGGTTCTACCAATAAGCAACCACAAGAGACGTTATCTGAATGACCAGTAAGCATATGAAAAGATACTTCACTTCATGAGTACTCAGCGAATCACAAATGGAATGTACAGGAAAACCCCATCACCCAATGAAAAGCATGGCTAAGATTAAACACACAGACAATGCAAGTTTAAGAACAAATGTATGGTCCTAATACTCTCACTTACAGCTTGGGGAGTAGAAGTTGAAACCACCACTTTGGAAAACAGTTTGGCAGTATCCAAGCTCAAGTATATACTCAAGACAAATGAGAGAATATGGCTATCTCCAAAAGATTTTAAAAGAATACTGATAATAGAATTTGTTCGTAATCATCAAGAATTGGAAATAATCCAAATATCTATTAAGAGGAAGAAATGGAGTTCTAACACACGGGTGAATCTCAAAAACATTATCCAAAGACAAATCCAAAGGACATACTGTAAGGTTTTCTGTATGTGATCTTCAAGAGCAGACAGAATTAATCTATGGTTGGAAAAGTCAGAAGAGTG
The DNA here is from genome assembly GCA_004363575.1 of Solenodon paradoxus. Lineage (NCBI taxonomy): Eukaryota > Metazoa > Chordata > Mammalia > Eulipotyphla > Solenodontidae > Solenodon > Solenodon paradoxus. The sequence goes on from RJWH01000586.1 coordinate 442,325, forward strand.
TTTACCTCTAGGCAGGTTGGAGGACATGACCTCACAAGATGCCCAAAGGATTTTAACCAGACTGGTGAAAATGTTCGGTCGCTTGATTTGGTGATTACACAGTAAATACATATATAATTAGTCGCTGAGCTGCACAATTAAGATTTGTGCTTTTTACTGTGTAAATTATACCTCATTGCTTAAAAAGTCTCTGGTTCTCTCAAACAAGGAAGAAAAGGCTAGATTTGTTTCCCTGAGTAGACTCTGCATAGACATGCATGCTGCTTTTCTTCTTGAAGCAATATTCCCAAGCTGCTTGGACCCTGGTAGCGCTCTCTCACATAAAAGGACACCACGGTCCAGGGTGACTGAATTTTAACAGTAAAGTCAAAGAAATACCAACAATAGGAACAATTCATATTTAATAAGGCTTTCCAAGTACTGCACAGTGCATATCATGATTCTCATTTGCAAAGCATCCAGCAAGGAGGTCCTATGAACCACCTTTCCACGTGAGAAAACTAGTACAGCAGTTAAGATTATTTCCCAGTTGAAGACAACTACTAAGCAGCAGAGTGAGACTCAAATAGAACTTTTTTTGGATACAAATCTCTGATCTTTTTAGCGCATCCTGCACCTTTATTCAGAAGAAATACTGGAGGTCACATAACACTCCAGGAAATATCTATACATGTTTGCTTTTGCTATTTGTAGAATGGCCTCACTTGGCCCTAAACCAGACTAGAGTAGGTCAGAGTGTAAGCACCTCGGGTGTGAGAAAAAGCTTCCTGGCAGGAAGTGAGAAGAAATTAATGAATCGCCTTGGTTCCCACAGGCAAAGCATGAACTCTACACCTGTTCAGAGAAAAATGAGCAACCAAGCACACACACACACACACACACACACACACATACGTACACACATTCACACATACACATGAACATACACACACGTACATGTACACACACACCCCTTAAAATCTTTATGAATGTGCTTCTTGGTAGCTTCACAGGATATATGTTTTTTTATTTAAAAAAATACGAAGGTACCACTTCTCACTATAATCCTCATTTTCCTCCACTCTAGGCTGCCAAGCCTTCAGGTCAAGGAACGTTCATGTCTAAAATTTTTTCAAACCAAATAGTTCCTTGGGAATGGATAGCTGTGATTAAAGCTGGCAACTGTTATGAACCTTATGAAAAGGACATTTAAATTAATGTTATCGTGCTACCAATCTCTGCTTTCTACATTTTGCACCTTAGAAACTTTTTAGAAGTTACTATTAAAGGTACATGGGAGCTTGCTCTAATGATAAACATAGGGAAAAAATAATGAAAGCAAAACAGGTCATGCTGGCTGTAACTTGAACACACATATATATGCTGGAAGATCCATAATAAGACTTCAATTTTTAAAGCAATGCTTCTAATCTTTTGGTTATCAGCTGCATAACAAATCCCAAGAGTAATAAGGCACCCAATATGAGTGCTAACTACTTCTTGCTAGCAACCTCTTGTGGTTTAAAAAAGTCCAACAAAATTAAAGGACACAAGTCTTCTTACCAACAGCTGGTACACTTGTTCAACCCCTTAATTTCTATGAAATAGCACTGTGAATATGAACAAAAATATCTAAAAGGAAATTATGTAAATGCATAATCTTTTCATCAGGCAGACATCTTCACACAAATCGATCAAATATAAATTCTAATCATTTCTTGGAAGTGCAGTTAAATAACCTATGTAGATTTATCTTCTCAAACAAAAATATGAAGTGTTCTAAAAACAAAACAAAACAATTCTAGTTAGCTTTGCCATTGACCAGATTTTTGACCTTGGGCAAATCTCAACCCATTAAAGACTCAGATTTTGAAGTAATAGCGATATGAAAGAAATTAAATGCATGCAGAGATATTTAAAGGAATGTTACAGCTAACAGGAGTTGAGAATAAGAATGCTGAACTTCTGTAACCCATGGACCTGTGGCTGGGGGTGGGGGAGGGAAAGGAGGCAACTAAATAAATAAAATGCTTCTGCTTCCTCTCTCCTTCCTTTGTACCTGCTGCCTGTCTACCTTCATTATTCCTGCCTGCCTGGCTTCCTCTTTAAAAAGGAAATAGAGAGTAGAAGAATGCTTTGTTTTAGGTATCATTTGAAGCACAACATACTGAAACCAGTTCCCTAGTGAAAGGATTGGATCGGGGCACTTTAGCACCTGACTTGAAAGGACAATTTGTCTTTTTAAAACATTTTCTTTTTCCGAATATAGCCTTCATCTTCCAAAATCACTTCATCTTTGAACTCCAGATTCTGATCAATTTAGGAAAATTTGAGCAAAACAAGTGACCACCTACCTTTAACAACAAGCCAGGGAGGTTCAAATAAATTACAATCTCTCTTTCACACTGTGATCTTCCACTTGGAATTTTAATCACATTTTCTTGTATCATATTTTAAGAGGACATTATTTACAGCTGATTGGAATCTAAGTAAGTTGCAAGCTTCAAAAATCACAGGTGATACGAACATTTTCTTATGTTGTCTAGAAAAGTCAGGAGTCTATTTTAACACTGTAATATTCTTTTTCTATGATGCTAAAGACACAATTTTATTTTAAATAGACCATCAGTCAAATTTTCCAATAACATTTCATTAGATAGTTTTTTCTCCAGTGACATGAATATCATCTCTGTTCTGTGTGATTTGTCTTACGTGCTTGGATCTGTTTTGATTTCTATGTAATGTTCTATTAATCTTGTCAACACATGACAACACTGACACATTATTTTAATCACTTTACCCCCCCCAAAAAAAAAATGACTTCATCATATAGTAGAATTTTTGTTTTTCTGCATAGCAACTATTTCAACTATTACTAGGAATTCTATCATCTATAGTCAACTGAAAAAGATTTTTTCAAGTGCAAAAGACACAACATTCCCACGGAATCTACAATGCATTTACAGGTTAGTTTGAAGGAAAATGACTCAGACGAGTTGACAAAGTCCAGACACTAGTCACAAACATGGTTCATCTCTCTTTTTCTTCTTCAACATACTCAATAAACTTCAACATTTTCTTCATAAAGATGTTTCAAATATATTTTTAGATTTATTTCATTATACATTGCATTCAGTGCTATTGCTAATATTCTTTTTCTTTATGACCCTTTGAAACTGGTTATCTCTAGTATATGGGAACACCTAAAAATTTTAGTTAACCCTTTATCCAGTTGTATCCAGTAGTCTTCCTTAATGTGAATTACATCATGTTCCATTTACAAATTGGGTTAGCAATTTTTCTGGATTATGTTGTACACTTTCTTTTCATTTACAAAGAATGATAATGACATCTCTTATCTTAAGCAGCCTGATCTTTTTCTTTTTTGTAGAGGCCATGATTCCCAAAGGACTGAAGAGCAGCCGTCACACCAACAGCGATGCTGCTCCACTCCTGGGGCTAGCCCACTGCTCCAAAATTTACGCCATTATGATGCTGACATAGACGATGTGTTGGGTTTAGGAAATTGTCTTCTACTGCTATTTCGATGTGAGATTTTTTTTTTTTAAATAGAAGCAAGAAGGGAAAAGAGAAAGAAGTCTTAGTCTAAGGATTGAAAGGAGGAAGAAAAGAAGAAAGGACCTGAGGAAGGAGGAGGAAAGGAGGGAATCGAGGAAGCACTTTTCATATATGTTTGGTTGTTTCCTAGGCCTTCGGTCAAGAACTTGGGTCCTTGGCCTTCACGTGGTCCACACCCCGACTGCCAGTTTAGAACCCGAGTCACTAGGGTACACCAGGTAAGAGATTTCTAACAAGTGCTTTATTGAACTAAATCAATTTTTTTCTGTCTCTAATTTGGTGAACGTATACACTTCCTTAATATATTGAGGAACAGATTACATTAAATTTTCATGTAGATCCTCCTTATAATTGTGGGAAAAACTATTCAATAATGTTTCTTTAATATAATGCTAGATAAAATTTTAGTCCCTATGCTTTATTTGGGGAGTTTGCAACTATATTACAAAGTTACCTTAAAATTCTTTTTTCTACCATCCTTGCCAGGGTTTGATACCAAGAATGTTTTACCATCACAAAAAACATAACATATACTTGGCAAATACTGTGACTGCTCCATGAAGACTTTATAAATTGAAACTGTTTAACTCACTGGAATTTGATTTGCTATTTATGTGAAGAAAGGGGAAGAGAGAACTAAACAAAGGACAGAAAATTTGACTTAAGTTGATGGATCTGTAGCATTTTGATATCAGATGCTTTTTTATACTTAGAAACTATTGTGAATTTCAAAGTTTCTGTTTATACCAATTATGTCTATGAATATTTACCATATAACTATATATAATATCACAAATAGAATACAAATTCTCTGGGATTTGCTAAGACTCATTTTACTGTCTCATAAAAAGTTCATACAAGTTAATAAGTACAGTAAGTCCTCACTTAATATCATCCACTGGTTCTTGGAAACTGTGACTTTAAGTGACATGATATATAATGAAACCAATTTTAATATAAGCTAATTGATATAACTTCCTATAATGTATTTCTTGCCACAAAAATATCACATTCCAAAATGAAAACTTAAAACACTTCTAATATCAAAGAGTCATTTCATTCATTCATTCATTCACCCATTCTCTTAATCCAGACCAGGGCTGTGAGCAGCCAAGAGCCATCCCCGCAGCTGTGGGCACAAGGTGAGGGCAAACCCTGGGCAGCCCCATGCTTCCATCCCACACCCAGCCATATGACTCAGACTGGGACAATGGAGACATGTCAAGTAATGTCACATGCACACCTTTGGGATATGGGGGGAAACTGAGGCACCCAGCAAAAACCCACACAGACATGGGGAGAATGTGCATATTCTGCACAGATGGTAGCTGGTCTGGGGATGGATTTATTTTTCTTCTTCTTATAACAAATGACACTGATTAACGATATTTGAAGGTTTGCTGTTCTAGAAAAGAATCTATATTTTCTATATGTTGAATGAAAGGTTTTGCATACACTTACTAAAGTTTATTAATTCTGTGAGTTTTTGTTATATTCTTATAAACATTGTTGTCTGCTTTATCGTTCTTCATTTATATGCTTCTGAAAGAACTGTGTTGAATTTTCCCAAAGTGTGATTATTTTCATGTTATGCATCATGAATCGTGCCTAGGTTTTTAACTGCATACCAGTCTTGAGAGTTATAAATTCTTTGTAGACTGCATTTTTAACATAAAGTAATATTTATCTTTATCTCTTTTATATTTTTGATTCCTATTAACATTTCAGCCCTTTACTTACAAAATTCCTCCAACCTTAGATTTTAGATGTCAGTCATCTAGCTGACTAGAGCTGGCTATTTTTTAAAAAATCTATCTAAAACTATTTTGATAGGTGAATTTATCATTTTATTTTTATTATACTATAAATATACCTGGTCTTGGTTATATCTCCAAGGAAGTGCTGTGGCCTATGGCATATAGACATACCAACAGATTATCTCTTGAGCGAATATTTTCTCATTGTGTCTTGTTTGATATCCAAAATTCATATGCCATATACAGCTATGGTTGCAATAGTTTGTGTGATTCTTATATTGATGAAAATTATATCTGTGTCCACTAAACTCAATGCAATGCTTTTAACAACATTTTATGAGGGCTGTCTTAAGCTATGCTCCTAAGTATGTTAGCTAGAATGACCTAATCACTGGATGTGAACCCATGTGTTACGTCCCCCAAGACTGTCCCCTAAAGGATGAAAAGCTTGTGACATTTAGGACCAGGTCCCATTTCTGTTGCTTGAGGGTTCTCCCTAGAGCATTAAGCACACACTTCTCTCTCATGGATAAGCTCTCATAGTGCAAGAGAAACTATCAGTGTGTGGGACTTTGCAGGTGCCCTCAGACGAGCTGAGGGGGGACAGTGCAGAGCGTCAAGGAGGCCTCTCACAGCCTGAGTACCAGTTGCCAAGCTGTGTTATTCCTATGAAAATTCACAGTGCTGCTCATGTATGTACGTGCACCACATTTTAATTAAAATTTTATTCAAACAGTATTCATAGGCCCTGTATGAACTATGATGAGGGCACCATTCCAGGAAAGAATAACAACAGATTTTACAGTTAAAAGCAAAGCTATTCCCCATCTCCTCTGGCTGGAGTTTCAAGGTGACCCAGTTTTCTGCTGCTTGTCTCACAACAGTAACACCTCAGAGTTGCTGACATGGCATCCACATTTTGCAAATATGGAGAATAATGTTGGCCGGGCAGCTTAAAAACGTAATTATTCACTCGGTCATTTACTCACTTCTTTACCAACACTGACCGAGAACTTAAGTACTGCTGTGATGGTGCTGATGATAAAAATGCAACCAAATTCTGTCTCTGCCTTCGAGAAGCTCACAGACCAGTAAGAAGGACTGACATGTCGCCAATTGCATATGACAGAGAGCGAAAGAAAGAGCAGCCTGAGCAAAGCTCCATGTGCATCAATGTGGTCCAAGAAGTAGAAATAGGATTTTGAGGTGATGAAAAGGCAGGGAAAGAAGAGAAACGTGAAAACAAAGGCCCGAGGCTGCACGGCCCAGTCAGTGAAAGAGGACTTAATTGAAGGTCAAACTTTAGACGGCCTGGGTGGCGAGGAAACAAGCAATGATGCAGATACCCTAGACCACGTCGGCTGCTAAGGAACCTCAAATTCTACATTACTGTGATCAGAATTTACTCTGCAGACAAATCTGAATCTAGAAAGGGTTTTTAAGTGAGGAAATGTCATGGAGAAAGTAGTGTTTTAGGAAACGGGGAGATTAACTCGAGAATGAATTGGCAGGAGAAAAAACCATGGACAACGGGGTCAGTTGAGACACTTCCAGGAAAGACGATAAGGGCATGTATTTCAGGGGTATCAAGAGGTGCTATCTGTAAATGTTTACATTCCACCATTAGATGTGTGGGCACAGCCCCAGGCAGGCTTACAACATATTGTTGAACCACCGAGCACCTTGTTAGACAAATAAAAGAAGAAACAGACCTCTCTGGAAATCCATAGTATACCTACAGAGGTGAGGCAAGGCAAAGAAGAACAATTTAAACTCCCCGATAGAAAATCAAGTAAAACAATAAAAGAGAAAATGAGAAAATAAAATAGAAGTGAGTGTGTGAGGAACTGATAAGGAAGCATCTAGTGCTCAGGTATTAACAAAAGAAAGAAAATCAGGCTTTCTGGGAAGAAAAACCATTTGGTGCAACAGTTCCGTTTTACAAAAAGAAAAAAAGGCATAAAATATGATTTATAACAGATTGAAGAGCACAAAAAGCACTGGCCCAATTTTGTTGTAAAAAAAATCAAATTTCCCATAAATGGAGCTATCTTCTAAGGTGGAATTAGCAAGTAGATGAAGGAATTCTAGGGAACAAAGGACACTTGACAAAAATCTATTAACAATCAGAAAAATACACACGCGATCTATGTATCTAACAGATATTTACTGAACATCTATTATTCTCTGAGCCAGGTATAGATGCAGTGGTGAAGAGCATAGATGCACATCCCAGTCCTCAGGAAACTTTCCTTCTCATCCCTCTTATAATCAATCCAATCCTTACCACTCTAATACACAGATCGAGTCTCATAGTGCACAAACATTAGAACCTAAAGAAAGGTAAGCTCTCTTACAGTTCATGCTGCTGGTGTTCAGCCTATGTCTAGTGGGTTCTCAAATAAACAAGTGATGGTTGGTGGAAGGTGGCAGTGTTGATTTTGCTGGTGATGATGACTGAATGAGTTTTATTGCACCATAGCCTGAGGAAAGAAGTCTGCACTAGACAACAATCTCCACCAATCAATCTCCAACTAAAAGGTCAAAAACGGTGAGAAGCTAAATTACATCCTGCCTGGATTTAGTTTTGACTTGCGAGGTACCTGTGTTTCACATTCTAGCTTCTCTGAACACAAGGCACAGCCAGTTTGGCTCAGAAGCTTTGCTATGTGTATCTATTCAATTATTGGTTTATTCATAAAGCTTTGGAATGAAAATCCAAATTTCTTGACAATAGATCTCAACTCTTCATAACATAGAACACATCACAGCTGACTCTAAAATCTTTAGACATGCTGACTTTGCCTCCAGTGTGGTGGCAACTGGGGTTCAGGTAACGTTTGTGTGGCCTTTAGACTCAACGATACTTAAACAAATGCCAAGAACCCGACATCAAGCACAATGTGGTGCAATCTGAACCTGGAAAAAACATGACGGCACCTTGGATCACCCTAAGGGCTGCAGGGGTGCACTCAGGGACACTGACTTTTCACTCAGTCGTTTGTGTCAGAAAGACAACCTCAGCTAAATAAACTTTTCCTGATGATGGACCTAGAGTCTCATAAGTTGCTCAATAAGGGAAAAAACAGATTTAAACTGCCACTTAGATGCTTTAAGAATGATTACAAGTTGTCTGTACTCATGGGAGCAGAATAAAAGACTAAGATCTAAAGAATCCTTCATTTTATGTTAAATAAAGGACTTCGGGAACAAATGCAAATAGCACAAGTCTGTAAGGGCAGAGAAAAAAAAAAGACAATATTCACATCACAGAGCTGTCTCCACAAATAAGTGGGAGACTGGAGCCTTCCCTGCTCAAACTGAACCATCGCTGACAGATGAAAAATGAACCCATAGACCCATAGGATAGGCTTCAAGGGCTCCAGGTTAGAAGTCAGTCTGGCTATGTGACCTGGACTTAGTAACTGCCAGCTTGAGACTCCATTTTCCTGTCCATAAACTGATAAAGTTGGAGATGAGCTCTATAATTTCTGTTAATCTTAGTGTCCTAAAGTGTGTTCTTGACAGCCTTCAGGGAAACATGGGGAAAATCTTGACACATTTTGTTTTTTTGTCAATGTGAGTCAAATATGAATTACATCCAAATTGAAAAAGACCCAAAAGAATTTTGCCCCTTCTCTCTATTGCTCATTTTCCCATTAAAATGTTTTTAATCTACTCCCATATTCATTTAGGAACCAAAGATATTTCCGATTTGTGCCTTTAAATTTACTACTTTATGGCATTGACTTTTTAAAAAATAAAGGTGTCTTTTAAGAGACCTGTGGAAGAAGAGGGAAGAGAAACAAGAAAAAACACTTTCTCTCCTAGGAATCTGCGGCTACATCTATTGTGTTATAGATGCAGATTTTTAAAGCTGCTATTTATATCATATTATATAGAAAGGCTGTATCTTGAGAGTTTGATCTCTGACCCCTATATTTATAGCTTTTTTGAAAACTTAAAATTACAATACTAACCAATGCTCACACTTGCCATTGATGAAAGATTGGTACTTACAAACACATTCTATACCAAGCTATAAGAAAAAAATTGAATTGTGTCAGACATTATATATAATATTAATGTACACATATGTGATATTTTTATACATATATATATATATATACACATCAGTACCTATCCATCACTGAGCTGTGATTTGCTTAGAGCAGGATTATTAAAAATAATGCTGCAGTTGAAATGTTAATGCCTTAAGCTATTCTATTTTGTGTTTGCTTTAAACTTAGACCAGATCTGCTGGGACTAATTTATAAACCACAGATTACAACGGGCTGTAACGTGCAGACAACATGTTGTCTTGTAAATTTTTTTCAGAACTTATTGATTACAGGTGATTTCCAAATACTGAAAAAAACAGACTTCTAATAAAGCTTTCTAATATCTCTGCAAGAGTCTACATTTAAAAATTTTAAATTTGCAATCAACCCTTTATATAGAAAGTGAAGTGTTTCTATCAAATTTTTTGCCAGAGATATGAATTAGGTTCTATCCATTCAACAACTATGCAATGTAGCTGCATTAATTTTCTTGGTAAAATTAATGCACAGAATTTAAGTAACTTGACTTTTTTTATATAGTGAGTCCTGGTCTTATTATATTCAAGTTTTTATTGAAAGTTGCTATAAACCTTTTTGGAAGTAGAGAGGATACATAAATAAATAATGTAACCCAGTAATTTCAGCATCAAAGGGTCTTTTTATTTAGTGCTGAGCACAAAGGACTGGTAGAATGTTAGAGCCAGAAGGAAATCAATCATCTCTCTGCCCCATCATTTGACAAGCACAGTCCAGAGAGGTGACCCAAATGACCCAAGGTATATAACTGTTCCTTAGCTACATTTCCATCCTTTCTCCCACAAAAGAGTGGAATCATCTTTTGCCACTTATTTTTACTTCCTGTGCAAGGCTCTCACTGCTTATTATTAATCTCAGGATTCATGAACTCCCAAGAAAGATCAATTTGTACAAGGGTGCAATGCAACTATATAAATAAAATGCTTTTGAACTTTACGTGCAAAAATTATTGCTATTCTTAAATATAGTGTATTTTAAACTATTCACTGCTCTATTAATGTGTCTATACCTTAAGCTTGTTAATTGTTTTATTCATTATGTCCTTGAGAAAAAAGAACTAATTTAAATGGATACTTGTTAGCATTTATTCTACTTCCAGAATTTATCCTAAGGAAATAAACAGAAAATATACCAAATAGGTATATTCAAAGGTACTGATAACAGTATTTGTGTTTTTAATTGTAGTATTTTTCTAAATGAAAGTGGGAATCATGTAAAATGTACAGTAAGCGATTATTTAAATAATTGTACATCATGCAAAGGAATTCTGAAAAGCAATTAAAAATCATGATGCAGACTTATTTATTGCCATAATCCCATTTATCTTAACAAACAGATATTGGTATATGCCTTTAGGCTTATCAAAATACCTAGAAGCATATTCTAAAATGCACTCAAAGTTATATCTGTATGATAGCCCAGGAATGAGTTAAGCTTTACATATTTCTCCATTGTATTCTTGTCATTTTTATAAAGAGAAGGTATTATTTTAGAATCAGTAAAAGTTATTTCTATCAAGAAAAGTTGAATTGACTATTTAAATATCTGCATATTTGATTTAGCATATATTGTCATAATGAAACTGGTTTGAAAATCCACAGCAGTAATTACAGATTTTTACAGATTCTGTAGTTGTTTTAGTTTATCATGTTTCCTTGCCTTGCGCTTTAATAATCTGTGGTAGAGAGAATACCTCCTGCTCCAAGATGTGCACATTTTAATCCTTAGAATCTGGACATGTGTTATGTTACAAAGCAAGTTACATGGCACAGAAGAATTGAAAGTTGCAGAGGAAGTAAGGTTATAAATCAGCTGATTTTACACCGTAAGTTTATCCTGGATTATTCGGTGGGCCCAAAGCTTTCACAGTTAGATGTGGACCTTGGATGCAAACCATCGGCGGCACATTAATGAGAGACTAGACGGTCCATTGCTGGCTATAAAGACGGAAGGGGAACGAGCCCAGGGACGCAGGCAGCTTGCAGAAGCTGCATCAACAAGGCAAGGAAAGGAATTTTCCTCTACAGCCTCCAAAAGGAATGCAGCTCCGCTGAAACCTTAATTCTATACTTTTAAGATCCATTTCGGACCTCTAATCTATAGCATTATAAGATATTAAGAATAAATTCTTATTTTTAAGCCACCAATTTGGTAATTTATAACATTAGAAAGGCGAATACAGGCCTATATATTTTCATTATGATTTTAGAGTTAAATGTGAAGCTTCTGCTCCTCCTTTAGTACTAATATTGTCGTAAACACAAAACATATCTTTGAATCAAGGAGTTATCCTTTACCTTATTAAGTATATTTTATCTAGAAATCTACAGATAGACACACAAACTCACACCTATACCTTTGATTTACTCCTTTATCATTCATTCATCTTAAAGTTTCCATTCATTCCCAGTAGAGAAGCACTTGAACAAGGACATTTCCCTAACTTTCCCACCACTCCCTGTATCATCTCCCTACCGGCCGTTCAGGCTGTACTAAACCTGAGCAGAGAACGAGTTCCCGATGAAATTCTCAAGGATTAAACAAGGCCTTTGGAGAAATTAGCGTGCATCTCCTGCTGCAACCACAAGGGGGTGCAGTGTCCACAGTCGTGTTTGTTCTCAAAGGTGGAGCCAGGAACAAAGTGGAACTTTGAGTCTTAGACTCTTGCTAGAATCGCGGCTCTGACACACACAGGTGCACCATCTTGGATTTCCTTTCTTGTACCATCCTAGGCTTGAATATAGATTATTGAATAATTCTTGGTCGCAGTGAGCTAAGTAACTACATAACCACAACACCAGAGCCTAGAACCATGCATACCTTCCTTCTCCCAGTGACCTCCTGGGCTTCTTTCAGATCTTATAAAGCCACAATAGCAGGTTACTTGATGTCCCTTTAATAATGACTTACTGCACACCTCCTTTCAGCAGAATTCTAAATGCTTCCAAGAATCTCTGCTATCCAGTCTTAACTCCCTTCAGGTGGAACTTTCTGATCTCAGTCCCCAGAAAAGCACACAAATAAAAGCAAAATCAATTTCCAGAGTGCATCTTCTTACAAGTAATAACCAGGACATCCATTACTTTAAGCAACAATTCATATGTCCTCCAGCTTGTACACTGACCTAGTATGTACAATTATCTCAAAGTAATAGTATAATTTGCTGCCATTTTTCCATAGAAAATTCTATTTCACCATTCTACTGTATATATAAATGCCAAAAAAGTCTCATAAGTAAGGCAGTGTTTCATGTCTTTATCCACGCTTATGAAAGGAAACCTTTAAATATATCTTCTTCTCTTTATATATGACATTGTCCTTGGAAAGTCACAAATGGAAGTAAACTCACAATTGTTTAAGTAAATTGTAAATAAATGTCAAGCCTAATTTTCAAAAAGTTAAAAAAAAAGTATTCTACAACTGTAGTATATGTATGTGTGTGTGTCAAAAATTATTTCACAAATGAGAAAACTAGCAACATGACAAAGCTGGTTTAAATAGAGCTGTGTGTGTGTGTGTGTGTGTGTGTGTGTGTGTGTGTGTGTTACACAAACCTGCCAGAGAATATATCCTGAAACAGGTATGAAGTTAAACACAGGTGAATGTTCAGCAGGGTAACAACATTTTAATTCATTTGTATTTGTACCAGGAATCATTTGCTTCTCTCTGAGTCAAAAATCTATACATTAATATATAACTTCACAGATTCTGGGTTATAATCAATGGTAAATAATAAAGCTTCAGTATCCTGTCCTAGAGAATTAAATAATCTTTGGGTCGGTGTGTTAAACAATGCTCAGGTATTGAGAATCCATGTCATCTTCCTCTGTGTTATTTCCAAGTTTGGGGTGAGTTTTCTTCTCATAATAATGTGGAAAAATCACCTGGTGCCCACATCACTCTTTCGCTGATATGGTCTCTTTCCTGATGAATGTTTTAAGTTTCTACATCTTTGGTCTGTCCTATTAGTGATAAACTCATTAACCTAATGATTTTTTGTCACCTTCCACTAGCCAACCCACGTTCTTTTACATTTGAATGAATGGTTAACACTTAAAAAGCATCTTACTAACCATAGTTTCATTTTTCTTTAGCATGTAAGGAAATAGAGATTAATTCAATAAGAATCGAACCAGTTCAAAGAATTATTACTCAATAACAAGATCTTGTATGAATACATAACAACTTCTTACTTAATATTCACAATAACCTTAGAATATAGGTTTTGCCACCACATTAAGCCTTACAAAGAGTTGTTTCCTTTTGAAAAGTAGGAAGCTTTCAAAGCACTTATATTTTCCACTAGGCTTCACGGTCCTAAGCTATTTTTTTTTGCTGTTTTTTGTTTTGATTTTTTTCAAGAATAGGATTTAAATTTGCCATTTAAAGCTTAGGTTTATCTTGTTTATAGTTTAAATACCAATCTGTGATTTCAAAAAGCAAAACAAAACAGAGCTGGGTAGTTCACAATCATTTGCAAAATAAAACTCTGTAAATAATAGTCCTGTAAAATTAGTTAGGGAAATAGTCCTTTTAAATAATTGCTGAAACACTGCTCTTTCCTGGCATACATTAAATCAGTACTTCCTATGGAATTTAGAGTGCACTAAAGCATCCTTTTTATCATTTAGATATTAATTATTGTCAATTTTAAGTTAATTAGCCTCTCCAGGCATCTCCCTTGAGGTTCGAGAGCCTCAAAGTCTCTAGAAATAGTCTTTCTTAAAAAAAAAAAAATATGAAAGAGATGGTCCCTCAGGTAAAATCAGTAACTGCTAAAGAACTGTATTTCTCCATACTTCGAGGATGATCTAAGTTTATAGTCATCTACATTGAAAGTCAAGATATCAGTATGTTTATGTTGACAGTAGAAGAAATATGAACTCAACACAAGAAAGGTAAGTCTCAACTCTAATTTTGAGCCAGAAACTTACTCCATCCCCATTAACCTGGCTTCTATATCAACTGAGGTTGTTGTAGTCAGTGAGAAAATGCATAAAAGTTAGAGAATAACCCAAATATCCAGGCTCATTCCGCTAGGATAGCTCCAGCACACTGAATTCTTTCAGGACTTCTCTCCTTCAGGAGACATGGATGCTCCTGCTTCCAGTCTTTACTCCACAGACACCGGCTTACAGAGCGCTTTCTCTGGAAACATTCCTCCATTCCCAATTCTGTGTTAGCTGTCCTTAGGCCTCCTCCTTCTTCCATCAGATTATTTATCACTCAGCAGTCTACTTACTTGCCCATCCCACTAAAAAGCTTAAAGCTCTCTAAAAGAAGGCATCACATCTCCCCGCCACTTCAGTCAGTTGACATTAGATGGTAGACACTGAACAAGTATTTGTGGGGTTAATTTTAAATAGCTACATGGCCTATCACCATCTCATTAAGCCCAGACGTATATGGAGCACCAAATGATTCATAAGAAGCGGGATGTAAATGATAATGGTCCCTACTCAAAGACTGAAGTGTTGAGAGATGAATGACCATCATAGAATAATGGAAGCATATTTACGAGTATGTAGAGAATGTGTTATACAGGCGAGTAGCATTGCATGTAAAATAAAAGGGCTGGGGCTTTCTAGGAAACAGAAAGAATGAGATAACCTTCCACAATAGCATTAAATCGTCAGTGTTCAAAACTAGAAATGCAAACTGAACACTGAGAAGGCACTGAGGCCACCCCTGGCGGCATGACAGACATGGGCTGCAGAACAGGAATGCAGTTTCATGAGGTGAAGGAGAATGTTTTGTTTACTGTCACTGTGTGGCATTGTTTTCATAGAGCCTTTGTGACTGAAATTAAAGGGATTCATTCTCAGCACATAGTCTGCTGGTCAGGTCATTATTTTGATGCAAGCAAACCTTTAGTATATTCTCTGTGCTAACTGCCTTTTAGTTCCAAACATCCTTCCCACGAAGGCCCCTGGTTGACCAGAACTCTCTACTCGCCGAGGTGCTGCTGAATTCCTTCAAAACAAGCTATTCTCACTGTGGCAAATGCTGAAAGAAAATGTACAGTGTGTTTGATTCGGCTTGAATCCTGTCCTTCGTGATCTTGGCAAAAGGTCTGCATACACAAATACATGATAATCTTAACTTTAATATCAAAAATATCTAAAAGAAAAACAGCTGACTTAAAATCCATTACTTCCTCCAAGTCTTTGTATGAAACAATTGCTTTAGAAAAGGTTTTGTGTTGACATACATTCACACACATATGTCAAAGTATCCAAATGCATTTTTGTGGAGATTTGTATGCAAATATATGTGCATACATTAAATTATACACACAACATGCACATATACTCTGTCTATCCAGATGCCCCAGGATGCTCTATTTCATAACATCATAGCATAGATGCAAACTGATGTCATTCTTAAAGAATGAATTATGTTGTCTAAGTAAGCAGACAGTGGAATGCTACATTCCCATCAAAAAGAGAGAAAAGTTAAAAAAAAAGTTCTCTCTAAGCATAGGTTTCCCTTCAGAAACACAGAACACGCCACTTGTAAGACTGTCAGTGCGAACCCAAGAACCTCACAACACGTATCTGTTTCCTTTCAGGATTTTTTTCCCTCCATCTAGAACGCCCAGAACTGCATAAAGAGTAGGAAGTTAGTGAGGTCATTGTTTAAAACACCCCATCTCTGACTGGACTAGTTGACACTTTAACCATTTGCCATGTGACAAACCATCACTGGTATAAAAATGTGAATTTACAGAAATCAGTGCAGCAGAAGCTATGGAGGCCTGAGAATCAGTATCTTGAGCACATGTCAAAGGTCAGACTTCCCAAACTTTAAAACAAAGCAATAACCTGGGGAACTTACTAAGATGCATATTCTGATTCAGTAGCTAGGAAACAGTGCCTGAAAGTCTGCATTTCTAACATATTCCCAGGAGATTCCGAAGAGACTAAAGAAATAGTAACTTAGAAATAGGTCAGTGTTATGAACTAGACCTGTTTGATCAAGTTGGAAGGACTGCCTGCTGGCCAGTAAAATGAATGACATGAGCCAACTCCTGGGATAACTTCAGAGGAAAAAAGAAAATATTCTCAGTTATAGTTTTCTCATCAGTAATAAAAAAGGAATTAGAGTAAGTACTTTACAGAGACCATTTGAGCTCTAAAATTTCCAGACTTTATAAGCTATTAGCCAACATTCCAGTGTATATAAAGTGAGATTTTTTTTTATATAACTGGCTGGTTGTGCCTTATACCTTCAGCACTTATCCACTTTGAGATCACTCGAAACTCTGATGTAAATAAGGATCAATGAGTAATTTCAACAAGGGGCAATTATTATGCAACCACTCTTTTAAAAAGCCTGTGGCTTTCCATACAACGCTCTTCAGGGTCCTGATCGCCTCAGCTTGCGTGTGCATTCAGGGTACACAGCCTTCAGCATCAATAATTGTCAGAGAGAATGAGAATAGTGGGGTTTCCACATCGTTGCTGAAATGATTGCTTTTTACATAGAACTGCTTCCAGGGTGCCAGTCCCACAGTAAGGACCTACGCATTGAATACCTACTTTTCCCCAAGGAAAGTTCTATGCCCTATAAGGAGTAAGAACAAAAGAAAGAACTGTCCCTGTGTCATCTGTTTTAGGACTGGCACATCTCTTTTTGTTTAGAGTACCAATAACATTACTTTGACAAACAGAAAAACAGAGAGAATGTTGCTAGGAGTAATATGTGAGAGATTTGAGAGTAAGAATTCCTGAATTGGATGAGAAAATTACACTAAATGAATTCTAGGATCTCTTCCAACTCTGAAGTTTCATGATACTTTCCTTTTTAACATTGTTAAATAATGAAAAACTGATGCACTGATATATGAAGATGCTTTTTCATATTTCAGTCTTATGGCCTGTGTTTTTTACATAAATGCTTCTTCGTACTCTGTCCTTGGTCACCTTCACAGCTCAGGTCAGGCATCCTCCTAGTCACACCCCACATCACATCCAGGTAGGTGATGATCCCCCTCTCTCTTGTCATGGCAACCTGTGCACACACGTATTTTCTTGACAAGTTAATATTTTTAATGAATCTTTGTATTCTCATGGCCTAATTTGTTTCCAAAAAATTATGTTGAAAGGTACTTCAGAAATGCAGATGTCTCATAAAAATGAAATCAGATGTCTTAGCTGTGAGAACCCATGTTTCATTCCATTCTGTCTGTGTCAGTACTTCTTAGTGTTCTAATTGATTATAAGTCTATTTTAAGTGAGTGATCATTTATTAGCCATCATGAATTTCAACAGCAATAACTTAAAAGAGAAAACTCACAAGTTAATTAGTAAAAGAAGAAATACAAAAACCAACTGATGTTATCTATTTCTTAGCAGGAAGAAAAACTAGCAACTTTAAAACCAGGTTCTTTTTTATATATTTCAGAATTGCACTGACTTAACAAATGACTCTGATTGTCAAAGACAGGAGGCCAAATAAATGGTTTTCATTACAGTATAATGTATAACTAAGGACTGAAATTTGATGTGGGGCTCAGGTCACACCTTTCTCCTCTAAGAGTCTTACATTTCTCTCATCCCTAAGTACAAGATGATCAGGCTCCTTGACCAGAGGTCTCCCAGAGACGCTCATGATTATCACCCCACTGTATTTGTACAAGGTATTCTAAGGCACCTGGGGTTTCGTTACCAGGGCTTTCTGGGAAGTCAGAACCTCTGAGCATCTGGTCCACCAGAATCTGAGCATGAGAGAGGCTGAAGCTTTACCAGTAGTCTCAATCAAGGCCATAATAAATGCCAGTTCTCATCACTGGGGGAAGCTTAACCAGACAGAAATGTTAAAAAATGGGTCTCAAAATTTAGCACAAATAGAATCACCTGGAGTGTTTGTAGAAATAGAAGTTGATGAACCCGTTTCAGAGTTTTTGATTCAGTAGGTTAGACAGGGCACAGAATTTACACTTATTACAAGTTCTCAGGTGATGCTGATGTTGCTTCTCCAGACACCATACATGGAGGATCGACCTGAGGTGTCTACGACCTAGACCCACTGGTTTGATGAGACGAAGTAAACCTGGGAGAGACAAAGCAGACTTCCATCCCTCCATCCCTCCATCCTCTAGCTGATTTCACATAATACTAGTATATTGAGAAGCAAGCTATGGAGTATTATCTGAAAAAAATTTAATGAGACTATCCTTTCATCTAAGAAACATTTATTGAGTTCCTACTGTATAGTTGATGCTGAACTAAGCACTAGACATTCAGAAATGAAACAAGATTCCAGCTTTTGTAAAGATATCTATTTTGAGAAGTTTGAAACAATGATTCTTCCATCCTCATAAATCACATTGCCTCTGGCTTCTGATTCAAAGGACTTTCATTTTGAAAGGGAGTTAGAAACTTCTTAGAAAAAAAGAAGTCATTGTTCAATTTTAAATTTCAAAAAATTATTTTTGTAAGTCCATACCATGATTTCAGTCTTGAAAGCTCAGAATTTATTTAGTGACAAAATGCTTTGCTAAATTCTGAAGTCTTACTTTAGACATGAAGAGCAAAGCTTGGAGGTCTGAGGATAAAGTTTTATTTTACAGAACAGGGATACTTTAATGGAGGCATGTTTCCTGTCACAAAGCAAAGACAAATACCAATCCCTCTAGGAAGAAATTTCAACAAGATAAAACTAGGATAATATTGTTGACTCTCTGGAAGCCAGTGCCCCCATGTCCTAAATGTGGGCTCAGAGGGGCAATAGATACCTGACAGAAACTTTCAGATGACAGAAACTCAACAACAAAACTCCCATGATTTTAAGGAGAATTCAAGACCAACTTAGTTGATGTTCAGATGCTCTTCCCTCATTGTCCAAAGGGCTGTAAGAACAGTAGAGTATTATTTTTAGAGTAAGGTTATCTAAATGATGGTCCAGAAGTTCACTTCCTGCTTTCTCTTCTGCTTGGTCATGGAATGTACAGATTCAGGAATCTTCTCATGGCTATAAGAAGGATGCAGATATGAGAAACAACATGGCTACTAAAGGACTGCAGCCATACAAGGCAAGGGCCTCCACATCCAGGCTGAGAACTGGATGCTCAAAACCAGGATAGGATGAAGCCCTTGAGTCACAAGAGAATCAGCAGCACCAGATGAGACTGAGGAAGCAGGGGTAGATGCCTAAGTTCTCCAGAGGCTGTCAAGATGAGCTTAAGGCCATGAGCTAATTCAGTCAGGAACTTGTCACCTGATGAAGCAACTGGGACTCAAAGACTCAGCTGAAATGAACTGGGCCTCAATCAAAGGTCATCCATCAACCAAAGTGTCAACAGAGGCACTCATGGAGGTCATGTTGGGCAAAATTTCTCATATACTCTAATGACCTAAGAAAAAGGAAAGAAAACAGAGAAAGGGAAAGCTCTTGAAAGACTTGAGGTGTTAACTTAAAAAGAAATGAGCTTACCAAATGGGGACTCTTAAGCGGGAAGACACTAATTTGTCTTTAATGGACATGCTTAAAATAGTTAAAAAACCGAATTGTTTTTCTCTGTGGTAACTGTGCTGTGACTGTACTATTTCCTGCTGATGAGAAGGAATTAGGATTCCAGAAGAACATTAGAAAAAAATGTAAAGCTAAGATTTTTTTGTCTGAGAGAGGAGGGAGGGAGAGTCCCAAGTTGTTCTGATGAAATTTCAAATCCACCACAGTGGCAGGAATTTCTAATATGGCTTAGCTCAGACCGACACACAGAATTGCAATGAAAATCACTTTTTCTTTCTAGGAAGTAAGGAGGTACATACATGGCTGTCACACAATACCCTCCAGTAATTACTTTTAGTGGTCAAGCTGGGGAAGTCAGGCTCTCAGTCAGACTGAGACCTCAAAGTAAAACTGAACAAGAAAGTATGGCCCAGAATTTAGAACAAAAAGACAGTGTGGGAATAAAAAGGTATTGCATCCCAAAAAGGCTAAAAGATAGGTTAGGTGCTAATGATGGCAGAGGCATATAAGGCGATATGATAGTAACTAGAAACACCATCATCCGCTATGGGAATAGTATGGATATTCCCATACGTAATAAATAACCATTAAATATATTTTTAATTACCAGCAGCTAGGAAGTACCATATAAATTACTTGATTTCTACACTGTAAACCTGTGGGACTTACATAAACATGTAAACTATGAAAATTTTGAGGAGATAAAGGCGGTTATTGACATTTTCAGCCTCTGTCCCACATCTACCTGTATTCTTCACAGGTGAGTGTGCTGGGTAGGAAGTGTGAGGACCTATGATGGTGAAAGTTTGGCTCAAACCACCCCTTGGGGAGTGGTATTTTTCCCAAGAAATTTGTGTTGAATCTTCGTTAGGAATCCAGCATTATGCGGTAATTTGTTCTGGTCCCAACTCTCTGTTCCTGGAGAAGTCACTGGGACTTAGTGTCTCTGTGTCTGGCTCTATGTCTGACTCAAAGCAGTGAGAAATGCCAAAGAAAGAAGCAATAGAATTCCAAAGGTCATTGGATTACATCCATTGTCACCTTGAATATCATTCACCTGGCCTCAGTACTGACTGCTAGCCTGCATATAATTGGAAGAGAGCCGAGGTCAGCCTCAGGCTCCCAAGTTGGGGGATAAAATTATTAAATAAAGTGTTGTATGGTGAAGCATCTTTTTGATATCCTAAGACAACCAGCAATTTCCTCCTTAGAGGATTTCTGCTGTTTGCAATGATCCCAGGAGTTTCAGGGTAGAAAAAAGAGGGAAACTGCAGTATGAAGGCTACCTTCTTTCTATTTGTCTCATTTTATCTCCTGTTTCCCAGGTTATCGAGACAATGGTAGCTCAGAGCTCAGCAAAGTGGTTGATATAGAATTTAAGTCAATGTGCCCTTCTTTCCAAGATCATATATTCCCATGCATGCCAAGCTTTCTACCACAAAGTACTTGAAAATTCAGACAGATCCAACATCGCATGAGTTGTATTAATGACAAGAAGAAACCATGGGCCTTCTTCACCTAGGTATTTTATTTTAGGCAGAAGTTATCTAAATTAAATGGTAAATGATTCTAGGGAAATAAGTTTGTCATTACAGAGACTTTTTCTGGATCGGAGGCTCTCCAGGAAGGAAGCACATGCTGTTTGACAATGTGGAGGACGTGAGAACCCTGACCAACCTCGTCATTTAAGGGGAACTGACCGTGTTCTGGAGGCAATTACAGATTTGCTTCCCATTAGCAGCTGGGAAAAGCTGAAGTTAACAACAGGCAGCCAAGAACTACAAAATGTGACCAAGGACAGTGCTGTCAGCGGGGGGAAGTCAGTGTTCACCAAGAATCTTTACAGAGTGTGGCAGAGTATAAAGATCTGCAGACTGGAATTCAATAATCCAACTCCTGTTATAACCCTTGGGACCTATTCCTGCATGTCTCATCCAAGACAGCAACTACTTCACAATTTTCACATCTGCAAACAAGGGGATCGAATCATAGAGCTCTTGGAACCTCATCAAGGTTAATCATGCTCTGAAGCCATAAGCCTGAGTAGTACCATTTTTAATCCAGGTGTTTTATTATTTAAAAACGTCCAGCACCCTGAGATAATTAATTAGAGATTTAATTAATAGCACCCTTTTTGACTAGAATTATATTTTGGTGAAAACAAGTGCAGTGGTGATTTTTTTTTCTAGTCTCGGCTACCCAAAGCTAAGAAAATAAGCTGCTAATGCCTTCTCTCCACCATCTGGGTTTTGTGGACCAGTGCCAGCATTCTGTGTTATACTGAACTGCCCACTCCTGCCATGATTTGAAATTTCCAGCATTTTGTCATCTGAACAATATCTCCCTGACTTCCACTTACTACCCAAACAGAATACTATTGTCAAAGATGGTTTCGATTTTTTTTGCCTTGGAAAACGTGTTCAGCCCCTGTACCAATAGGTGGGTTCTCACCAAGGGGACAACAATAATCGAACGAAGCAGAACGTATTCCCAGAGCAACGTGGAAAATGTAGCACTGTCATTATTTCTGCCTTTAGATACAATATATGTAACTACAATGAGCCTTCCAGCTTAAAGACCCCAAAAAGCTGACTTTTGCATTTGTGACTAAGCACAGTGGATTGCTAACCCACAGGACCTGGTCCCTCCCCTTTCTGTGCCATCTGGGTTGTCAAGAAGAGACATCTTCAAGGTAACCCCAGCCACAGCCTGCACGCCACTAGTCAGCCTTGTCGTCCACCTCTTCCAAGGTTCCACCCAGTCTGCTAGGTGGCGGCACTGACCACATCGAACGTGCAATGCCTCTTCAGGTGTTCACATTTCCCATCACTGCAGACAGAGCTGCATCCTGGTCTGTCTCTGGCTTTCCCTGGTCCCCTGCTCCAAGTGAATAGTTAATGGCCCCTTCTGGAGGCCAGTTCTGACAGGAAATCCCAGAGTTGAATAGTTCCTTAGTGATCCAGAGCTTTTTGTCATTCATATTTCTATTTTTTTCCCAGGACTGCAGAGGTAACACACTGGGTGGCTTTCAACAGTCAACAGGAGAAAATGCTCCCCTCACAGGCAGAAGTCCTGAGTAAAGGAATTAGCTGGGCCAGACGCTCTGGTAAGGCTCTAGGAAGAACGTCCCTTGCCACTTTCAGCTTCTGGTGGCTCCAGGTGTTCCATGACTTGTGACAGTGTGATTGCAGTCTCCACTTACATTTTCTAAGGTCTTTCTTCTCTCTCTATCTCTCCTCTGTGTCACTTATAAAAAACACTTGTTATTAGATTTCAGACCAATCTGGGAAATCCAGGGTGATTTTATCTTCTCAAGGTCCTTAAGACCCTTTCCCCAAGTAAGGGCAAAGTCAAATGTTCCAGGATGAGGTGTGGCATGGGGGTAGGTGGGTAGTGCTGCCATTTAGCCACCAATCAACCTCTCCTAGGGTGACAGGGCTTCCCAGAGGAGCTCAGACTTGGAGTTGGAGTGATACTTCTGTCATTTTACACAATCCCTCCTCGCAAAGGGTATAAGCATGCAAGCCATAAAGCAAGTCTATATGGGACCACTTGACTTGACTTGTCCGTTCTGAAGCTGACTGTAAGCCACCATGTCAAATTTTCTCCTACCGATGGTTGCGTTTTTCTCAGGAGTTATCCCTCCAGCAATATGATTTTGACCTCTTTTCAGACGTGTATTAGGCAGCTCTTTGTCTGAACTGCAAAGGAAGTCACATGCAAATGCCTTCTCATTAAGCTTCTGGACACAGACACACACAAACAACCCAGAAATGAGAGCATATGCTAATGCTTTTTGAATAAATACATATGTGTGTATGTATTTATGAGCTTTATGTAGATATTTATGTGTGTATGTATGTATTTAATTTTAAGCCAAACTCACATTCTGGCCTCTCCAAGTCTGTGCTTCAACCATCCATGCTGCTCAGTTACCTGCACAATTTAGACATTTTAACAACTCAAAAGCAAGAAGGCAAGATTCTTGCTCATTTTTTTTGGAGATCAAAAAAATGAAAAGCCATCCCTTGAGAAATCCTCTGAATTGGTCTCTCAAGGCAGAGATCTATGGGGATCTCTGTTCAAGAAGATAAGATCAGAAGACTGTTTTTAAAGCTCGTTGCCAGTAACAATTTTATCATCAGTTTTCACAGGGTTATTTTAAGATCAGGATGGGGAAAAATCATAGTTTTATGTCTAATTTCTGATCTCCTCCAACATAACCAATGACCTTATTCCTCTTCTCTTCCTTTTTTTCACTCTTATATTGGAAGGGGAGCTTGAACTTGCATCAAATGATGACCAAGGACCTTGTAAAAAAAGGACCACAATAATGGGTGGCATAGCCTTGGGCCAGAGGCATCTGTAGACTATGGGGGGAAGGGGTAAGAAGGATTTGATAAGGGCACCTGTCATAGTATTTGATGACTTTAGTTATAGCTGATTTTTCCTTAGTGCACTCAGTCAATGAAATACAGGGTCAGTATATGGTGGACAGAAATATACCTATAGACACGGGCTCTAGGCCAGCAGAACTGCAAACAAGTATTTCATTTGACATACCTTACTTTACTTACTTTAGTAACAGAAATTTGAAATGCAGAACCTGGAAAACTAATCTACCTTCCTTTGTACTAACACAATCAGTGGTGTGCTGGTGATGGACCACACCAACTTATATGCAACAAAATTTGTGAACCAATTAAAGATACCACATTGAAAATAAATTTATATAAACTTCAGATTAAATTATATAATAAAACAAAGGTAGTAAGTACTCCAAACTTATTATTTCCTAATTATTTTACTACAACTTACTATTTCACCAGTGTTAAGAGATATTTAAAAATCCAGGGTGTATTCTTTTTCTCTTTTTCTCACCTCTGGTACCTCACATCACCTAACAGATGGATCCGCAACAGACATATTGAATTCATCTGTTATTCTCTGGATTTTTCCTCTGGTCTTAGTTTTCAGATTCCCAGTCTTTTTGTTATATTTGGGAGGAATGCAAAGGGAGCCAAGAAACGGAGTGAGGATGTGGAACAGAAATCTTGTCTCTGTGGATAAAATGCTCTTCATTTCATGCTCCTTCGGTCCCTCTTAGAATTTGCATTCTCACCCAATTCCTTAAGCTTGCAGTGCCCCTTCTTTGGCAGAAAAATAAAAACTTAGATCCCTATTATTAATAGGTTAGATGTTATTCAAAATATGTCAAATACAATCAATTTCCACCTTAGGGGAGACAACCAACTTCTATGGAGCAAGTTATGGTCTTCCAAGAGTGACCTACTTGCATCAACATAACAGTACAGAATATTAAATGGCGTACTTATTAGGTAGCAGATTGAAATACTTAGGCTCCTTTTAGTATTGCACTTATGCTATTATAAAGCTAAACTGCACAAGATTTTAAATATCTTATAGCATAAACACTGTTAGTTACCAATCCCAAGCCCTTTACCCAGCTCTCCGTTGCTGACCAAACCCTACTTGTCTGGAGTAGTCACCTTCCCCCACTTGTTATGTGCCTGAGAAGCAGATCCCATCTCTAAGGCTGATGCTGAAGAACATTATTGCCTTTTTCCTTCTGTGTGTTTTAGGACTGCAGGCCTTACATACAGTCCTTTACTCCATTTTGAATTAATTGTGTACATGGTGTTAGATAGTGACGTAGTTTCAGTTTCTGCAGTTGTCTTTAACAACTGGCTGTCAAGATTTCCCAAAACAATTTGCATGAAAGTCTTTTCTTGCTCGATTGTATGATTTTAGCTCCTTTATTACAAACTAGTCGTCCACATACATGTGGGTTTATTTCTGAGCTCTCAGTTCTGTTTTCATTCCAATACCATGTTGATTTTATTGTAATATAGTTTTAAGTTTGGGAACACATACCCCCATCTTTTGTTGTTTTTTCCTCAGGATTGGTTTTACCCTTCGGGGGTCTTTTGTAGTTACAAAAAAATTCATGCTTTTATTATTCTATTTCTGTAAATAATACCATTGATATTTTTGATAGAAATTGCAGTAAGTCTACATTTTTCTTTACATAAAGTAGTAATTTTAACAATGCTAATTCTTCTAGTCTACAAGCAAGGACTACCTTTCCATATATTTGTTTTCTTCTATTTCAATAATCTTTTATAGTTTTTAGTATACAGATCTTTCGCTTCTCTGGTTAAATTTACTCCAAGGTATTTCATTCTTCTTGATGTAACTATAAATGAAGTTACTTTCCTGAATTCTCTTTCTGATATTTTGTTATTTATGGAAAGAAAGGCATCATATTTTTATATCAATTTGTAGCCTGCCACTTTACTGTAGTCTTTTATTTCTAATAGCTTTTTAGTGGAGACATTGGGATTCTCTCTGTATATTATCATGTCACCTGCAAGTAGTGATAGAATTTATGTCTTCTTTTCCAATTTGGATACTTTTTATATCCTTTTTTTTGTGAATTGCACTGGCTAGGATTTCCAGCACCAAATTGAATAATAACATCATGATAGTGCCTTGTTCCTGATGTAGAGAAAAAACTTCCCATTTTCCTCATTGGCCCTAAAACTAGTTTGTGTGGATATCCCACTTCATAATGCAATAGGAGTTAATATATGTAAAATATTTAGGACTAGAAATGGTTCAAAGTAAGGGCTCCATTAACGTTAAATGTTAATATTAGGAAATGGTCTTCCCTCTCCTCATCAGAGTATTAGACATAACAGGAGACTTCAGACTGTCATCATATAAAACTAAACACGTGTTCCTGAGAAATTCTGAGAAGCATCCAGACAGAACAGGACTGCCATTTATTCCACTGTCACCTCTGCTACCAACACATAGACTCCTTGTCTCTGCAAATCAAAGAGTCTGAGCCACTGTAACTCTTAGTTTCTGTCACAGTAGAGAATATGAATTATGGTTGTAACTTCTTGAGGATTTTATTTTTCTTTGTTATTCATCCTCAGCATTTAGGAGAGGGTTTTCAAAGTAAAAAATGATAAGGGTGTTTAGCTACTAACCCAGGATTTGGCCTTTGAACTGTTTTGCTCTGTTAGGTGTCGAAAAGTCTTCATGTAATTTTTTCTTCTTATAATTATTCTTTTTTACTTCTTGTTTGGGATATATTTTAGAAGTATTTTTACGAAGACACACAATATCATTTTTATGAACCTTATATTGCCAAACTGCTACCTATAACCATTGGTTCTATTTATAGGACTGTTATTAATACACCAGCATGTCTGCTCTTGTTAGCTGTGGAATGATTTTTATCATGTGTCCTCATAATTAGTCTGGCACATTCAGAGCATTTTGTGGGTAGATTCAGTTGCTTTATAGCCATTATAAACTTGAATTCCTTTCATAGCTAATAAACTTACACATTTACCAAGGATGCCCATATATCTACATAAAACATACCGACTTTGGGTTGAAGATAGATATCAAAAACACTAAGGTGGAAGCATTAGGTGAAAGCAGATATTTGCTTCCTGAGACTGTCATAATAAATTACCACACACAAGTGGCTTTTAACAACAGAATATCATTCCCTCGCATTTAGGATGCAAGAAGTCTGAAATTCCCAAAATCAAAGTGTCATCAGGGTCACACTCTCTCCAAAGTCTCTAAGGGAGGACCCTTCCTTTTCCTCTTTCAGCTTCTAGTGGCTTCAGACTTTCCTTATGACTGTTTAACTCCTACGCCTGCCACCTCGTCACACGATTGCCTCTTCATCAGGTGTCTCTCTTTCTATGTCTTCTTTCAGAGACACTTGCCACTGGATAATCCAGGATGGTCTTGTCTAGAAATTCTTCACTTAATTACTACTAAAACATTTCTTTTCCAAATAAATTTCCCTTCAGCGTCTAAGTTTAAGGAGATGGACATGTATTTTAGGGGACCACACTCAAACACTACACTGGAGATTTAATGATAAAACACACACAAAAAAACCCAGGATTCTGCACAGATATACATAAGAGAATATAATATATGTTTCCATTACTTTGTGAAAATAAAACATTCCTATTTGTTAAGATTAGGTATCTTATTTTGGGGAATCTGAGAACAGTAAAAATATTTATAGTATTTTCAAATATGTCTTTATATGCATGTAAATATGTGTGAATGTATATATATATATATATATATATATATAAATACATAATTTCTTTACTCTTCATTTACTGATGGACAATCAGTTTGTTTCCATGACTTGGCCATTGTGAATACTGCTGCAATGAACATGGGAGTGCAGTTATTTCTTCAAGATAGTGATTCTGTTTCTTTCAGTACATATGCAGGAGGAGGATTTCTGGATTATACTGTCATTCGATCTTTAATTTTTTTGAGGAAACTCCACTTTATTTTCCATAATGACTATGCAATTAACATTATGACCAACACCGAACAACATCTCCTTTTTAGCTATATCCTTGTTCAAAATTATTTATCATTTTGATAATATTCATTGCAATTTCAATTAGCATTTCCCTGTTAATGGTGCTGAACACCTTTCCATGTACCTGTTGGCCATTTATACAACTTCTTTAGAAAACTGTGGTTTTTTTGATAATTTTTTCATCACATTATTTGGTTTTTCCTGTTGGGTTAGATGAGATCTTTATATATTTTGGACACTAGCTCCTTGTATCTTGCATTCATTTGTTCAGAAAACACGTATGGAAATGTGTATCGTTAACAGCACACTCACTAAGCGTGTGTGTGAATATGTGTGTGTATAAGAAGATGATAATAACAGTACATGGAACTGGGCCTCCTGGTAGTTCACTGAAGGGTGAATGAAATGTTTCAGATCTGTTTTGCACAATGAAGTATCCAAGGTATTATTTTATATCACTGAAACAACCTTCCTTTTCCCATTTTAAAGTAGTTTTTAAAACCTCTTTGTCTTTCAACATACTGACTAACATACTCCATTAACCACAATTGTAGTCTGGTCTTTACCTGTGTTCCTTTGGTTGACATTTAAGCCTTTTACTTTAAACCTGAAGGTTCGATTTGTTAGCTCATTTATCATCTTTTTTCTTGCTAGATGAAAAGCAATTCTACTTGCTGCCCACAGACACCTCTGGGAGGGCCAACCCTGCATATCACCAACTCTACAGTAAATCTTCTCCAAAAATGTCTAAATGGATGCCACAATCAATCACTGTATTGAACCCAGTGTTTCAGACATAAGCCCAGCTTCCAAATTGCTGCTTCTCAAACACTATGCACTCTTCCTGGAAGATAAACTGAGTTGATGTCAATGATCCTAAGTCCCAAGTAGGGTATCTTTCAGAAATTCTCATTTATCAAAGTGTAGACCATGATGGTGCTACCAAAATACTACATATTCATCTATTTAAAGGACAATCGGATATACTCAAATTAACCACAGAATAAAAGGGAAGAGAGGCAGGACTCCAGAATGGAAGAACTGGGAGCTCAGTAAGGACTCTGCCCAATAAAGCAAGAATTTAACTGAGGAAATTATTTTTTAATCATTTTAAATCTCTAGAAAGTGAGTAAGAGAATATATCAAATGGTGAAATATTCTTTCACGAATTTCAAAAGTCTGTGGGATTTGTGGTGACTCCTCCCCACACACACACTCTGTACAACCAACCTTCCCCCAAGGGTCTCTAAACAGGCCAACCCAAGACAACAGTGGATTAATCCAGCCAAGTCCCTAATCAAACAAATGACCAAACAAGCCAAACAGCAGCAATGCTGAGGGGAATCAGTATCAGAGTTGCTCCAATATAGTATCTGAAAAGTAATTTTCAAACAAAAATGGTGAGGCATATAAAGAAACAGAAAAGTATGACTAACCCACAGGGGAAGGGGAAGCAGGCAATTGAGAATCGTCTTTGAAGTTGCCAAGATGGGGGGCTTAACAGTCAGAGACTTCAAAACAACTATTAAAAAGATGCTCAAATAACTCAATGAAATCATGCTTAAATAAAAAATGAGAGTTATTATAAGGTATCATCAAATAATGAATATCAGTAAAATGATAAAAAGTTGAAAAGATGCAAGAAAAGGAAAAATATGAAAACCAAATTAAAAAGTCACTGGAGGACTTCATCAGTGCATATTATGTGTCAGAAGAAATAATCAGCAAACTTGAGGACAGAGATCCATAGAAATTATGTGATCTGAAGAACAGAGATAAAAGTAAGAAAAATGAACTATCTTTCAAAGAACTATGGAACCATGCGACAGCATACTTACAAACCAACTTAAGTGTTACAGATGAGATAAGAGAAAGAAAAGGAAAGAAAAGAATGACTGGAATCTTTCAAAATGCAATTTTTAAAAAATACTCTATTAAGATACTATTAGGTGTCTATCAACTCTCCAGGCCTTTTCGAGATATCTCCGTGAATACTCAGGCCTACTGCTCACCTTCCCCTGGAGCTCTGCAGGATCTGCACCCTTCATGTCAGTCCTTTAATCTCCCAAGTCAGACTAGCAAGGCCTCTGCTCAAAGACAGTTATTGCCTCTCTGCCCTGTTACGTTAGGCTTCTCGTCACCTGTTTTTCTCCTGAGCCCAAAGGGACCTGGCATTCTACAATCAGAAGGTTCCCTTTTGTTCTGCATTTCTCAGCCTGATGAAGTCAGTTCCTTGCCTCTCAGTGGAACTCAGTGCCACCTGCTGAATCTCAGTCTTGGTCAGAGCTGGGAAGTCTCCAAACACTAAGAACTCAGCCTGCAGTGCACCTGGGTAGAGTAGCAGTTGGGTCTACCCGCTAACTGACAATCCAAGGACCCGGGTTCTCATCCTGGGGCTGGGAGAACAACCAAGATACATAACTAAATAAAATAAAAAGAACTAAGTTCTATATTATCTCTTATCTCCAGGAGAAAATAAAATATTCTGAAAAATATATTCTGCTCATTTCAGCATTTGTCTCATAGAAAGGCTAAGTACCAGTAAATGGTAGAGCAGAAAAATAATTTGTCAGGTTCCTTTCTACATAATGATCACCTCCAGCTATTCTGGCTAAATGCCTTTATTCCTTCCTCTGTATTTAAGGGTTATGGGCTCCAACATTTTCTATTGCTGCTGGAGCAAATTAGTCCACAAACATATTGGCTTAAACACACAAATGATCTTACAGCGCTCTACATCAGATTTGCTACACTGTTCACCAGACTAAATCAAGGTGGTCACACAGTTGTATCCCTTTTGGAGGTTTGCCTGTTTGTTTCTTCAGTATTTTATTTAGACAACTTGCAGCTTCCCCATTCCTCAGATACATGTCAACACAGCCTGCCCTCCACCACATCACCAAGAGTTCTTCACCATTGTTCAGTGGGCTCTGCCACCACTTGTCTCCTCCCCACCCCATCCCATTCCTTATTGGTAATCTCAGTTCTCTTGCAAATATATAAGGGTTGATTTTGTTTCATCTGATCCTTTGCTTTGTTTTTTCACATCCCATTAGTGAGTAAGATTATCAGGTATCTATCTTCTTTCGACTTTCTTCTTTTGGCAGTTCCTGCAGATATTATATTCCCTTATCTTTTTAGTTTCTGGAGAATACATTGCATTCTTTAGCTACTATCCCCTTTCTTCAAATTAGCAATAGTTAGTTGAGTCTTTCTCAAATCTCATTCCTCTGAAGTAGGCATGTTTCATCCTTTCCCCCTTCCACTTTAAGAAACCAATTTGATTCCCTTGAGCCCACCTGGATACTCCTGGGTCTTTTCCCTATAAAAAAGTAATCTAATTAGTGACTTCATTCCATCTGCAACATAATTCCTCCTTTCCATATAAGATAAAACAATCACAGGTTCCAGAATTAGAATGCAGGTATTGGGGGGGGGCACTATCTTGTCTACCATGTAGAGCGAATATGGCAATCCAGGTCCCCTTCCCTCCCCTCCCCTAGCTCTCCTAATTTCCATCCTACACTCTGTCTATTCCCACACAATTCTCCTCTACTAGGTTCTGCCTCCAGTACATTTCAGATTTCTTCATGTTCCATCCCTTTTCTTCTCAACCCTGCATCACAATTTACACGTTGACTTCTTCATTCACTTGGATTTCCACACATGCCTCACTCAATGGATGGGCTAAGTTAAATTAAAATGCATACTGGATAATATGCATTGGATAATATGGACAGTAGCTTAATGCACTCTTCCTACCAAAAACACTTACATTTTAATAAAGTTCTCACTCCGTGCTTTCATGAAAAGGAGTAACTAGAGTCAGTCTGGAACTAGGTGCTTTAAATGATTCTATTTATTTGAACATAATCTGGGAGCTCAGGTTTGAATAGAATCCAAGTTTTATTTCAGTCTGCCAGAATATTTAAGGGCTGCATCAGTTAAGGATTTGGGTTATTGTTGCAAGTAAAAAAAAAAAGGGGCGGGGGGTGCTTAGTAGTCATTTTTTGCTTTGGCCAAACCAAAGGAAAATTTGTTACACAAGAGTATATATGAATCAGGATTCAAGGGAGCAAAAAAAAAAAAAAAAAAAAGAAAAGAAAGAATTATTGGAAAAACCTTGCAGAACACTTTTACTGGAAAGAAAAAGCATTAAAAGTTTAGGGTTTTGTTTGGGTATTCTGTTTTTATCCCTTATGTTGTTCTCCATAATGGCAAGAATTACAGGTGGCCTCTGGCCAAGCTTAGCTTCCTGTACGCTCTTGGTTCAAGTGTGTGAAGAAAGGAAAGATCTAGTGAGGAGCCTTACCATGGGTGGGCGCTCAAGTTCTTGAGGAGATTTACCCCGATGCCTATGGTACCTCACAAGTTCACCAGGACTCAAGAGAAAGCAAACAGAAGTTTTATGGGGAAAGCAGCTACGTGAAGATAAGGAGGAAATGTGAGATGTGTCCTCTGTAAAAGAGAGAAGTGGGGCAGGGAAGCCGGGAGGTGGGGCAGCAGGGAGAAGCTGGAGATGAAAGCTTTTTCTCCTCTCTGATCTAAGGAAATCCCATTAAAGCTGAGACACAGGCTTTCTCTGGGAAAACACAACGACAATAACTTCATTTCTCAGCTTTCCCCACACTCCCTTTCAGGAGATGACAGACACATGGAGGCAAAGTTTCACTGGCAAAGTAGCCTGGGCAAAGAAAGGATAAAGTGGCAAAGAACAAGTAAGAGGGAAGCTAGTACAGTCCCAAGGGTAGAGGGCAGGTCGCTCCCAGAGAAGCAATGAGTCCTAGCAGTTGGAGTTTGAGTTAAGGCTCTGGCTGAGTTCCAAGCCCTTGGCTCCACCAGGGGCGTTTTGGAGCAGGTTTCTCCCTCATTACCCACAAGGCATTAAAACCACAGATGTTCTATGTGAGTATATGAGACAGGTTCACTAACACGTGATGAAACTTGCTCCTTCTGATTGGAAAGCCTCCTTCTAAAAGGTTCCCTAAATTTCAAGTTGATTACTAGGACCTGCTTTCTCTGTTTTTTGTTTTGTTTTGTTTTTCTGTTTTCCTGTTTTTTTACCCTTCCCCCATTCCCTACTCAAGACCAGCTGCTCCCCATCAAGGAGGAAATGATGACTATTGACATCCCTTTGGTTTCATTTGTGACAAAGCAAAAATGGAAATGTGTATCAGCCGGGTTTCAACCAGAGATGCAGAAATAACAGGAGTATCTTAAGAGATAGTAAAAAATTGGCTTACATGGTTAAGGAAAGAGGCGAGGTAGGTCCAAACTCCTCGGGGTCATCAGTGAGGACAAATTATAACCCTCAGTAACAGTCTGAATTGCTGTTCACAGTCAGAATTTCTTCCCAAGGGAAGCCTCAGCTCTGCTGTTAAGGGTCAACTAACTGATCTTGCATATTCACACTACTGAAGACTCTCTCCTCACTTAAAGTCAACTTATTATAAACTTTAATAACAATTATAGACTATATTCACTGCAACACCTAGATTCTTGTTTGATAAAATAGATGCGAACAGTAGGATAGCCAAGTTGACTTATCAAAGGCCATCACAGAAGAATGGTAGCAGAACAGGGCATCTCAGTTTAAAGATTCATCAAAAATACCTACAATGTGGGAGAGATAATTCACCAAAGGACAATGATGGAAAGAAAATAGGAAAATTCAAGGGATTCTGGGCACCCAACAATAAATGCATGCACAGAGGTTAAAAAGACAGTAACACAGAGTAACTGGACAGTGCATAGTGCCTGGAGGGCTTCTCTAGCCAGGATCTTTGTTATCAAATCTCCCTCCATCATATGTCTATTCCATGAACTATTATATATATGAGGAACCATACTCTTCTATTTAAACTATAATGTAGAGCAACTTTTACATGACATGTAATTTAGGATTATCACATATGTGGTGATTTTAGTTGTATGAATGATTCTGAAGCAGAGGTGCCTCTGGAAGCCCTTCTACAACATATTGCAAGTTACTGGTTTAACCTATGATCAAAGGCTAACTTGAGATGAAAAATACCTAAGGTATATCAGTTTTTCT
The DNA here is from genome assembly GCA_004363575.1 of Solenodon paradoxus. NCBI lineage: Eukaryota > Metazoa > Chordata > Mammalia > Eulipotyphla > Solenodontidae > Solenodon > Solenodon paradoxus. The sequence goes on from RJWH01000586.1 coordinate 476,669, forward strand.
ATTAACAACATACCCACAGGAATGAAGAGAAATTCAAACTCAAAGAAACCTACTCCATGTTATCAGCACAAAACAAGAATGTGATGGAGACATGATAAACCTGAAGTCAAAACTTCAAGAGGCATGTCTGTCAGATAATAAATCCAGTTGATGTCTAATTTCCTCAGGATTTCTGAAAACGCAAAGGATAAAACTGAGCTGAAGCCTCACCTTTGTCTACTCCATCTCTTGAAATGTTAGCAGCCTCCCCGCTTCATTTTGCAAGTTTGGGTAAACTTTCCCTTTCCTGGTTGCCTATCAACTTTCCTACTTTCATTCCCTCTAGAAACACCATTTCTGCTGCATCTTCAAAAGCTTATCTCCTCTCCACAGCTGTCTGTTCAAAGTTGAGAGGCTGACACTGATTTAAACAGCTTGAATTGCTCTGAAATAAATTCCTCAGGGCAGAGACCAATTTCTTACACATTGTCAATAGCTGAACACAATGTTGATGCTTCATAAACACACTATGAATATAAATAACAGAAATTCCAAAAATAGGATTGTAATTTCTGTATGTTATACAATTAAATAGAATGCTTTGGATTGAATTCTAAGTAACACCCCCCGCAAATTATCAGAAGATGGGTTCACTATTCTGTTGTATAGTTGATAGTGTTTTACAAATGGAAAATTGTGGATCCTTTTAGCAAGATATGAGTGTCCGTGAAAGTCAACTTCTTATTCCACTATGCCTAGAATCTGTGCTAAAGAATATTAGTTGTTCACAATTATTCCCTTCTTCCATGCCTCCTTAGCGGTAGACTTCCCAGTTCTACTGATACTGGGCTTACCCATGTGGTTAACATTAAATTTGGTTAATGGACTGTAAGTGGACATGGACTGAGCAGAGACCTTCAATGTGTTTTTATGGTTTGCTATGAACTCCAGAGTTCCTGCATTTCATCACAAGCTTAGAATGAAACGATCATGGTTCTAGAAGGAAGAAACATATGGAACTTAGCTAGATTCATTCAGAACCTAAAGACCAGTCTAACTGACCGTTTGCAAACTATTTCATCTAAGCCAGCAGAACCACTGACTCCTAGACAGAAGAGCAGGAAATTAATTTCTAATATTATAAGCCACTAGTAGAGGCGTGGCTAGTGTATTCAGAAAAAATAATCAAGAAATATATTACCAAATCCTCAGATGACTTAGAGGAAGCAAAACTTTAAGAAATATTGATTATAAAGAGGAATCTGCTCCATACTTTTCTGGGCCTTCCCAGGCCAGTCTCATTCCACAAAAAATGTGATCTCAGAAAACTTGAGGCCATTTGTAGTGTGTAGTACTTTTTCAAGGGCTTTTACAATATAACGACTTGGACACATGCTCAACTGGTGCAGACCCTTAGTTGGCACTTAGATACATATGAATACCCCTAGAAGAAATACCATCATTAATTGTAGTATCTTGCTTCTAAGATGACTCCCCATGAATCATGCCTCCTGGTTTTCATTCACTGTGTAGTCACTTTTCACAGTAAATATGAGCTGGTCTTGTAAAATCAAAAGAATGTAGCACATAAGACACTGATTCCATGTATTAGAAGCCTTGTGTTTCTTATTTGGTCTTGTAGAACATTCACTCTTGAGTCCTGGGCTACTACATGTAAGTATTCTCATGTCCTACTGGAGAAACTATTTGGAGAAGATTTGAACTACATGGAGAAGGAAAGAGGCCAGCCTCCTAGCTGCCCCTCCGAAGTCACAGGACAAATGAGACCCCAAAACTGTGCAGCTTCTTCAGCTAACTGAGGCCATTCAAGCTACCAACTGTAGACGACTGAGTGACACCAAGTGATGTCAGAGTCAGCTAAGTCCTGCCCAAATTCTGGATTTATAGATAGCATAATAAAATTGGTTTTTGTCTTAAGCCACTAAGTTTGGGTAGTGTGTTACCTGGAACATTCATTTCCATGATTTACCAAAGTAACACGACTGGTTATATCAAAAGCCAATATTTACTAAAGGTTGCTATGTGTATACTAGGTACCATCTGCTACTTAATTTCTTCCTCACATTAAAATTAGTACCTAGATAATTTAGGCACAGTGATATGCATTCAATGGTCTAAACTCAGATGGTGGTAAAGTAGTAAACTAATCTCTAACCACATTAGCAGTTGAGAAAAACCCACAACTCCGGTTTCCTAGGGTTTATTTCACTTCACCAGTCCACAGCATCCAAGCAGCCAGTTTACAAGCTCCTTGATAAAATGTTAGAATGTTGGCATTCGTGCCAAAAAACAGGCAGGAAATTAAATTACACCTATTAAAGCAAAGGCTAGTTTAGAACAGTGGATGATCTGGTGGTCAAAGTCTTTGAGTTGTTTAAAGAGGGCCAGGAAGCCAAAAGAAGGCATGCAAAATAAAATATTATTGCGAGCTGGCCAAAAAATAAATTTAGTATTCACAACAAAAACAAGCGCTGCCTGCCCATTTAGGAAAAACAGGCAAAATCAAGTAGAACTGTAGGGCAAAACACTTTTCCTCTCTGGGTAGACTCATCATAGAATCTGATTAAGCTAGGTGTGAAATCCAATTTCATGATTAAGATTTTACAAAGGTGTTGCCGCAAATGTATTTAATTACCTTTATGGCCAATCAGTAGATGAAAGTTTTTCTAGTCATTTATGAGTAATGTCATCTAAGAAAAGTATGGAATATAAGATATCCAAGTAACGCTGACATTATAAATGTCCTTCTATTGACTGGCTGATGTCAGAAGGGTTTCTGACTGTTGTCAGTACGTGACTGACAACAAGACCCCTGAACCCCTGACAGCAAGACACTCCATTTTTATCACTGAGCAGTCTCATCAGTGGCCTAGGCCACTGTTGGAATGAAAGTATAGAAAATAATAAAGCAATCAAAAGCTTAATTAAGAATGTCTTCAGTGAGGTCGACCATGCAAGTTGAGGAACAGTCTTCGAAATAAATGGTCTCTAAGCCTCAAAATGCCAAGGTTATAAAAGTCAAAGAAAGACTGAAGAAATATCTAGATTAAAGGAGACATAATAACCAAGAACAATATACCTTGAAATGGATCCTGAACCAGAAAAAGGAAATTATTATTGCCTTTTCCCTTAATAAGACATGAGTATGACAATTGGTAAAATATGAATAATCTGTCTATAAGATAATGATATTATAGAAATTATAATATTCTGATTTAGACTATTATAATTCTTTTCTGGAAATACATACTGAAGTATTTAGAGGTGAAAGGATATTATACCTTCAGCTTTCTCTCAAATGGTTCAAAGTTAAAAGATCTTTAGTCTATCTGAAATTTATTTTTATATATAAGATGGGAGTTTAATACTACTTCTTTTACATGCATCTGATGACAACTTGTTACATAGTTCATTCTTACCCAATAAATTAAGAACATTATCTTTGTCATCTTATAATCTCATATGTAACCAATATCTATTTCTGGAATAAATTCTGCCCCATGCATATACTTTTGGCTCCCACGTAAAGATAAAGTGATAACATTTTATGGTGTGTTTTAATATCTTAGAAAGCAAGGTCCATCTCATCTTTCTTTTTTACATATTTTTTCATATATATACTGTATATATATAAATATCCATACATAGTATATATATTTTATGTATACCTATGTACCTTGTGTGTATGCACATTTATGTACATATACATATATGCATATTCATGCATTTCTGTCTGACATTCCTTTTGCCTCTCATGCTTTCTTTGTATTTTCTTCCTATTGCTGTTTACTTTTTAATCATTTTTCTTGTAAACAGTTAAATATTTTAAGTCAATTTGACATTCAGAGAATTCAGTTTTTATAATTTATTTAATTCATTTAATATTCATATAAAAAAACAATACATTTTATTCCTTCATCTTTACTCTCATCATTCATTTTACAGTTTTTGGTCTTAAGTTTATAATTTGATCATTATTGTGATTTGGTCATTTCTCTTCCTTTATTGGTTTGAAAACTCCACAGATAGAATTTTTTCCATTCCCAAATGCCTACACTACCGTTTTGTTCATCAGAAAACTATTTCTCTAAAATTTGTAATTTTTAAAAATATTCCAAATAAAATTATCTATTTCCTATTATTTTCTACTTCTCTACAGATTACCTATCCATCATACACGCATTACTTTCCCAGCTCCCTTCACCAAATGAGAAGAATTTGATGTGATTTTACTTCTTTTATCTTTGTCCCTTACTTCAAATCCTAGAAATATTAAAGTGATTCAGTAATTTTAGTTCTAAATTATTATTGAATTTTCATTGCACTCTCTCCCTCTTAGTTTAAGTACATTTATAATACTTATCATATTGACTTAGCATTTATATCACATATTCTCAGTCTATCCTGTTTGTTTAAGTAAACAGAGATAAGCATTCATTCTCGGAATCATTGTTGATAGTTTCCATTTTTTGTTTCCCTAACTTGCTGACTTATTTCTTCTGAACTTGTCCATTTACAATCTCTTCTAGACAACTGTGTTTTTCTTAGATACATATTCTCTAAATTTTTATCCAAACTTAAACTGTTCGGTCTTCCAAGTGAGTTGCATATTTTTGGGTAAAAGTTTCTCAGGTTGAAAGTATTTTACTCTGTTTTCCCTAGAAACTACACGACTATTTTCTAGATTACAATATTTCAGATTGGAAATTGAATAACAGTGTGGAACTTTTCCCTATGTGTAACTTGATCTTTTCAAGAGGAAGATTTTCAACATTTCCATCCTTAGAGTTCAGGAACTGTCCAGGTGCACTTCTGCATATGTCTTTTCTTAACAATATTTCCTGGCTTTAATGTGCCCTTTCATTCTGTGACTCAGATCTTTCAATGAACTTTCTTCTTAAATCATGTGTATTTAGATGCTCAGTCTCTGTCTTTACCATTTTCATCAGAATTTCTGTGTGTTTTGCTCTCTGCTTTGAGAAATTTGTCTCCATTTCCTATACCACCAATTCAGTCTCAACTCTGAATATCCCCTCCTTCAATTAAACAAACTTTTACACTGAAATCGTTAATTCCAGAAAATTTACTTGTATATTGTCTTGAATTCAAATTACATTTTTTCAAGTTGTCACTTGGTTCATCTTTCTTAATTCAACTGTATTCTGATTCCTTCTGACTGATGCTCATCTTTCTAGTTTCTGAGAATTTACACGTTTCCATAGAATTAAAAGTTTGGTTGCAGAATACGCTGAATCTTGTAAGCAGTGGAAAGTTAAGTGTTCTCTACTCCATGAGTCTCTGTGAAGGTGTCAAAAGGAAGCTTTTGTGTGATCCAGACCAACCTACACTCTCTTGGCCTCAGGGGAAAGGAGGACTCCATTCACCCAGTCAATTCCTTTTTGACTGCCTGAACACCATACCAGCTATACACACATGGTCAGTGTTGACCGTCCATCAGAGGTGCCGCACACATAAACAAGATTTTTGGTTTTCCCTATACTTGACATTTCTGACCTTCACTGTAGTTTCCTCCATGCACCAATAAAGGCAACAAGCTCCAAGTCCCTTGAGACCATGATAACTCATACAGAATCAGTCTTACTTGAAGCTATTCTCTCAGCCCCAGTGGTCATTTGGTTCATGTGAGAAAGATAGATTAGAAATAGGATTGAAAGGAAAAATGGCCCCATCTTCCAAAAACATCTTTTCTTTATAGTTTTAAATGTTTTCCCTACATTTCATCTTGTTTGAGCCCTAAAAGAACACTATGGGAAAGAGGCTCAAGCCTTGAAATTGTAGGCCTAATCCTATTTCTACTAAGAAGGAAGGAAGGAAGGAAGGGAGGAAGGGAGGGAGGGAGGAAGGGAGGGAGGGAGGAAGGGAGGGTGGGAGGAAGGAAGGACGGAAGGAAGGACGGAAGGAAGGAAGGAGGGAAGGAAGGAAGGAAAGAGGGAAGGAAGGAAGGAGGGAGGGAGGGAAGGAAGGAAGGAGGGAAGGAAGGAAGGAAAGAGGAAAGGAAGGAAGGAAGGAGGGAGGGAGGGAAGGAAGGAGGGAAGGAGGGAAGGAAGGAAGGAAGGAACTGTAGTAAACAGAAAAGCAAAATTTAGATTGGCCCTGTTTAGAAAATCATGGTCATATTCCAAAGCATGTAAACAGGCATTATATCCCTTTTTTGTTTTGTTTTGTTCTTTGAGAACACGGTTTCCAAAGGGAGAAAAATCTGAGGTATAGATAAGTCGATAATGAAACAGTGCTCACAGCTGCAGCCTCTGGGTTCAGTATCATTAAGACAGTCTCCCCTAGGAAGGAAAAGTCTTTTCAACAAATTGTGTTGAGAAAACTGGACAACCAAATAAATGCAAAAGAATGAAACAAGATCACCCTCCAATATCATGCCCCCAAATTAATCCAAAGTGAATAGGCGCTTGGGCGTAAGACTGGAAGCCACAAACTACACAGAAGAAAACACGGGCAATACAGTCAGTAACACTGGTCTTATGAAAGTCTTGGGGGACTTGACTCCAGTCAAGAGTAACAAAAATAAATGGGACTCCATCAAATTAAAAAGTCTCTGCACAGTGAAAGAAACGATCACCAAAATAAAAATACATCCTACTAAAAGGAAGAAGATATTTCCATATCATTCAGTTAACAAAGGGCTAATGTTCAAACTATAGGAAGGACTCAGAAAATTCAACAGAAAACCAATCCAATCAAAGAATGAGCAGAAGATATAGACATTCACCAAAGAAGACAGAGATGGTCAAGAGGCACAAGAAAAGATGTTGCTCATCTTGTGTTATCAGGAAAATGTAAATCAAAACAACTGTGAGAGATTACCTCATACCTGTGAGAATGACTATCCAAAAGACTGGAAAGAGCAAGCATTGACAAGGATGTGGAGAAAAGGGAACACTTTTACACTGTGAGTGGAAGTGAAAATTGGTGCAACCAAAGCAGTATAGAGATTCCTCCAAAAATTGAGAATGGAAATTCCCTAGGATCCCATTTATCCCACTTCTGGACAAACACCCCCCAAAACACAAAAAACACTAATCCAAGAGATAGATGTACCTACATGCTTTATGCAGCATTATTTACAATAGCCAAGAAATGGAAATAGCCTAAATGCCCATTAACAGATAAGTGGACAGAGATGTGGTATATATGCCACTTGTGATACATGGATTGAACTAGAAGGGATGGTGCTAAGTGAAAAACTTCAGAAGGAGAAGACAAATACCAGATGATCTACCTCAGATGTGGAATATTACACAAAGAAGCAAAGTAAACAAACAGCAAAACAAAACTGGCCCTCGGACATTGACAAATGAACTGAGGTTGTCAGAAGGGAGGTGGTAGAAATAGATGCAAAGGGTAGTGAGTTCCAATGGTCAGTGGGGGAGGACTAATAGAAACGTGGTGGTGGGCATGGTGTGTTACCATATATTTGATATGTGATATACCATCCCTTATGAAGAGAGAGCCTGTATATCTAAACTAGTATTATTGTATAAAACAAAGTTACCTCAATAAAATTTGAAAAAAACTGTGCTTAGTCCAAAGGAAAAAATAAAAGATATGCTCGCATAGCAGGACTGTGCCCACATGTGCTTAGTTAACCTTGTGCACCTCGCATCCAGCACAGCTGGTAATACAGATGTAGACAGATGGGCACTCTCTGGGTCAATGGAAATCAAGTTAGGTACTGATAAAGGATTTTTCCTCTCTATTAAAAGAAGAATGTGCATCCTTTTCTAAATTCCAGCAGCATCTAACCCACCTCAATCAACACAATGCACAGAAGAACATGTGCTGGGTTTGTTTATTTTTCAGTTCGGGCCTACATACTGAAATTCAAAAAAACAAGATGACTCGTGTCTTCTTCACATAAACATAATTAGGAGGAAAGTGCTTTTTCTGACACAATAGAATCATAACCATTTTTGCCATACTCCAATTCTGAATAAGAATGGGAAGCATACTAGACATCCCTTTCTTTTGAGATATACCTCTCACTATTGACTTGAATGGTGTAATAATTCTGGCATGCTTGCGGGTTTCTTTTACCTTCCTTTCCCTTACCTCCTTTCTCAGAGTTATCACCCTGGAGAATTGCCATTGCACATCCAAGATAATAACTTGGATGCTGGTTACAGCTTAAAAGGGGATGCCTCTTAGCAATTTATACTCTAAAAATGTCATCCCCTTTGTTCTCACAGGAAACTCTGCAGCAGCCTCACAGTCTGCAGAATCCTGCAGAAAATACATCTTTCGGGTTCATGGGCAGAATACTACAAGCAACTGCCTTCACTGAGTACTCCTCTCTAATCACTTTTATAACTCATTGCCTCATTGGAAAGCAAAACTTGAGATAAATTGCATCCTCTGATAGTCTAACAATGGACCCAGGGTGTAAAAGTCCAATCACAAGCAATCACCCATCCATTTTCTTTGACTTTTTCTTTTCTATGTCTTCTTAAGTAGTAGATACAGTCACAGACTTAGACTCAAGGAGACCCAAACCCTTTTTTGGAATATAATTCCCCTAGTTTTAGTTTGAAAATGCTTTAACCCCTTAGATTTAGATCTTATTTGTATTTCTTATTTTTTAAACTTTTAAATTATATGGAGTATTGACATTCAGGGTACACATCATCATCAATCAACACTGCATATAATACATTAAGTGTACCACCCACAATTCAGTTCCATCCCTCTCTACATAAATGGCCGCTTTTGTACAATCTGTTCCTCCCCTGCCCCTTCCCTTCTGATAACCTCTAATTTGAATCTCTCATTTAATTCAAAAGATTGAAGGTCTTGTGTTCATTTGATTTGGTTCATTTGTTTACTTTATTTATATGCCACCTGAGTGGAATCACAGGAGATTCGTCTTTCTCCCTCTGACCGATCTCGCCAGCATAACTCCCTCTAGCTCCAAGCATGTTGCTGCATGTCTATCCCATGGCTCTCAGAATCGTTTCTGATATACAGTAGGTGTTTCATAAAAAGTAGGTTTTCATGGTAGTGGTTCTGATCCCATTTTTTCCCGAAGTTAAAGTACATCTGTATCTTAAAAGACATAGGGGAGTGGGGAAGAAATTGAAGGAGGGGAAAAGGGAAGAAAAGAAGGTAACTTAAAAATGAGGCCACAGATCATAAAATTTACAGTTTCGTAATGCAGAATTTTCCCAGCATCCTTGTACCACCACTCTAGATAACTTCAATAAACAAAAAAGGGGATAAATTCCTTCAGCTATATAAACTTTTAATAAAATAAAAATAAGCAATTCTCTAAAGATAGAGACAGAGACATGAGAGTGTTACAGAGTTGCCCCATTATTTACCATAATTAATAATTAGTCTGTGGTGAGAGAACTTCGGATCTTATGAAAAAAAACAAACCCAAAAATCAATTTAAAATATTATTTTCTATATTCTGGATGTCACTCTGTTTCTGACAAGCTGAATTTCTTTACAAATATGTGACAGAGCTATCAAGGTGCATTTCCTTCTGGGCCAATGAGGGACTTCCTCAGCAGGCTGGCTGTGTTACAGCACACCTCCTTTAACGCGAACACAAATCTCCCCATGATGATCTCTTATATGCAGTACTGCTCCTCATCTCCCCCAGCGAGGACCAAGAGGCAGTGGGAAATGGTGATAATAATAAATGTTAGCTTCTAACACAGGAATTCTCAATCATCTCTGTCATCCAGTCTCTCTCACTGGGGGTCCTGGCACACAGAACTCACCCAGAAGTTATTTACTGGATGGAGAAAGAGAGGGAAGGGAGGGAATTGGAGAGGGAAGAAGGAGGGAGGGAAGATGGAGGGAGGAAGGGAGGGACGAAGGGAGGGGAAGAGGGAGGGAGACAGAGAGGGAAAACCTAAAAGTGTTTGAAATTAGCAAAGTTCTCTTTATCAGGTATTAAGAACCCACCCACTCTTAAATTCAATTGAAACAAGCTCTCAGTTGTAAAATATCTACCTTGAACACCAGTCGCCATTAGTGTGGAGGAGCCTGTCTACCACCTCCAGCAACTATAAAGAAAAGCCATGACACCTCCTGTAACCTGAGCTTGCTTGCCAGCAGACAAAGAACTTCGAGCTTGAAACCCCTTCCCCTAATTTACATCCCGCTCTTCCTGCTTTAGCCTATATAAGCATGTTCTAACCAGAAATCGGGGCTCAGCTCTTTGAGGAAGAAAATCCCAGCTGAGACCATGCATATAATAAATCTGCCTAAAATACTTCCAAAGAGTGCTCACTTGGTTTCTCCCGAAAACCTGTAACATTAGTCCTAGGAAGAGAAGACTATAACATGAAAAAAATGTGCTTTAATACACTAACAGCAACACTGATATTCCTACTACTACTACTACTACTAATAATAATAATAATATACAACTAAAACATGTTTCATACATGGTATCTGAGGAAAAGCTTTCATTTTCCATTATTTCCTTTTCTTGTGGTTGGGGAAATAGGACCCCAAAGAGAATTAAGTAACTTGTCCAAGGTACCCAGCTAGAAAGCACTAGCTGAAATTTGAGCTTAAACCAGTCTCACAATGGAACCTACACTCATATTCCTTATAATGTCATTTTGTAGTCATCCCAACGTACCAATCTACAATTTCTTGAAGTTCTGACAACCTTCACAGGAAATAAGCAGTGCGACATGTATTTGCTAATGATAACTAACTTGCTTTCCCCCCACTCCCTCTTTTTACTGGTACTCAGTTAGCTCTTGGCTAACTTAGATAAGCCCCTATGTCAAATAGCTAAAAATTGCAGATAATCTCTGAACTTCCCTTCTACCTTTAACATACTAAGATCCAATTTCATCAAGGATCAACATGGGGTACCTCCTGGTGGAGCAAGCGTTTAGGTGAATCACCTCCGAAGATTACAGGCCACACACCCCTGAGTTCAAGTCCCATATCTGGAAGGGAAACAACCAGGGTAAACAACTAACTAAATATAAAATAAAAAATGCTTCTTCCTCTTTCTTCCTGCTTGCCTGCCTACTCAACTTTACTCCTGCCTTCACCTTTCCTTTAAAAAAAAAAATCTGTGTTAAGTCTCACTGAATAATCAGGATGATAGACTATAATTTTATTATAAACAAGAGAATATGAATAAAAAGATTTTTCCTTAGCACATGGCAACGCTGTATATAAGATGTATTATTCACTTATACCCAAGAAGGTAACTTTTTGCTGTACTTTATTTAGTTGCTGTAAAACTATAATTCATATGTGAAAACTAAAGCCCCATGGTGAAGTCCAATGTGGTGTTTACACTCTTAACATCAGACGCCACTTCATCATTATAGTGAGGCGCACCGTGATTAAACAGGGGACGATACTGAAGACATTTCCAGGCAGAATTGCCGAAAGTTTCCCGAGAGGAAAATCATAATCAGATAAGCTTTAAGAATCAATAAAAAGCTCTAGAGACTGATTATCCATTGAAGAGAACCAGTGTGCTGCAGGATTTCTTTTCCCATAAGAACTGAGCAGAGACTGATTATCCATTGAAGAGAACCAGTGTGCTGCAGGATTTCTTTTCCCATAAGAACTGAGCACAAAATAAAAAATTTTTAAAAGAAGGGAGGCAATGACTACAGAGGAGGAAGGAGGGCGGAGAGAAAGGAAGAGGAGGAGGAAGAGTAAAAGGAGGTTGTAGAAAGGATCAAAAAGAAGGGGTAAATACAGAGAAAGGCAGAAGAAAGAACTCTGAAGCGTGATTATGAAGCTCACATTTACAACTCTCTTTTCATCTCCAAGTGTTTTCTCAGACATTAGTCCTACAGCTGAGATCAAACAATTGATTCTCTGCCATTGTTCCACCTTCTTACAGGTATCAATAGACTGACATTAGGAGAAAGGGGGAAAGACATACATGCATATGCCCACACGTAATGTATATATGACAGGAAAAGCATCACACGTCTCCTTCCAAGCTGCCATCACTATGAAATCATCTATCATCCATGGGATAATGGAAAAAGGTAAAGATTGTCAAACTTCCCCCACTTCTGGTCTTTTCTTCAGATGTCAACTTTGTTACCTAGTTTCCCCCTAACTAAATTAAGACATGTGTCAGCAGCACCCAAAGCAAATGTGAAACGTTTCCTTTCGAGATGTCTCTTCCCATTTCAAAGAAATAATGAAGAAGTCCCCTGTGTGTCTCGTTGCTCCAATAAGACATGGCAAAAATCCCTGTGGGTAACGTGTTATTTGTTCTTAGGAATAAGCATTTTCTTTTATTGGACTGATGCCAGCAGGGGCTAGCTCAAAATGGGTAAGAAATAATTTCTGAACATAAGAGGCAGAAAGCACAGCAAGAAGTCTATTTAAGGCCTTAAATATTTAAGGGTATATGAACTGAAACACAAGGCTTTTTCAACTCTAGACGCATGTCTACAGGAAGCAAGTCTATGTAAGCATACTGACAGGTTTTCTTTTCCTGATGAATCATTTTTATTTGAAACCTGCATTTACTTATTTATGCATTCATTTATTTATGCAATCAACAGACATAATTTGAGAACAGAGAGAAGCCATGGGTAAGATTAGCCAAATATAGATTTTCTCAGAGAATTTACATACAAGGGAGAGAAGAAACTTAGCTGAACACTAAGGCTGAAAATAGCTAATGTACAGTGAATGCTTACAATGTCAGGCAAGTAGTACTATTATGATCCTCATTTTCAAATCAGGAAAATTAGGACTAAATGGTTGTTCCCAAGTTAATACATCTAATAAAAAAAAAAAAAAACCTTGCATGTAAACTTTAACTTTTTCACCCCCACTTCTAACAGTTATACTACTATGCATAAGTTAAAATAATTATATCACCAGAGAATAAATAATCAAGTAGCATGAGAATTTAGATGAGAAATTTGCTGCTAGAGAAATCTGTTTTCATGGAAGAAATAGTATTCAAGCCAAGTCAGGTTTAATTTTTTAAAGAGAGACTCCATGTAGATGGCTCAGGTGAAGGCATTTTATCTCTAAGAAATATTCTGTTGAAACAGGAATTTCTAACATGCCTTCCAGGGGTAGGATGCGTGGGCATATGGGTGTGTGGGTGTCGTTTGTGTGTGGTGTGTGTGGTGTGTGTGGCATGTGTGAGTGGCGTGTGTGTGTGTGTGTGTACAGTCTATATATTTTCATTTAGAAATGGGGGTCTCATGGCTTCCCAACTTCCCTCAAACTCTGCCGAGATCCCTGAAAAGAGAATCATGCCTCAGAGTCACCACTGATGATGGGATGTTCAGGTGCGCTGAGCCCGAGAAGAGGTAGCACCTCGTCACAGCAACATGTGGAAAGGACCACAGCAAGTAGTTGAGTGGACTGAGGAGACCATGGCAGCAGAGATAATGACAGGAAATCCCAAGACTTTTTAAACACCGGGCAGCAGTACCAAGTATGTAGGATGGTACTGCGCCCTCCCAACATCCCTCAGCAGATAGTGTTTACCTTCCCATCTGTATAGAGACGCAGCGTCTGGACTAGTAACTTTCCCAGGCTTGCTCGGAGACAAAGGGATGAGATGAAGACTCTCCTGACATCACCCCCTGGGGTTTGTACCAAATCAGAGACCCAGGCCTGTATCTGGTCTTACAACAAGGGAAAGAGACCAAAAAACATGCTGACTGCTTGCAAGAGCATGTCTGCCTAACTTGATGAATGTCCTGGTGAAGTTCTTTTATCAAAAAGACTCTCCTGCTTTCCAGCTTTAGATAATTAGAAGATAATGAAAATTAAACTAAAGGCCATTCAGAGACGGAGTAAGCAATAATGAACAGGAGGTGGTGGGAGAAAGAGAAATGCAAGACCAGGACTGCAGTCAGCAGGGGAAATGCTTAGCAGCAGTGCGGAGGGTGAGGCTGAGAAAACCTCAAACCCTTTCAGACATTATCTTTTAAAAACAGTCAGGGTCCAAAGAGGAAGTCGTTCGGAGTGCATACAGCAAGAATTTCTCTTTAAGAACTAGGCCTTAGACAAGTGTTGGATCTGGAGAAGGGGGACTCTGAAGAAAGCCATGAGCAGGTGAACAAGCTAGTTTTCAGATACCCAGAAGCTTGCCATGTCCTCGTATCCTGTCGGCAGTGAGCGGGGCTGATTTTAAGAAAGATGCCAGCTTTCTGTGAGTTCACAGAAATGCGTCTTGTCATGGGTCAGTCACGGCTGCATAAGGAGTTGGACATAAGGAGAACTGGACACTCAGGAGGATGACCTGGCCACCTATATCTCTCTCCAGCTCTCACCATCACAGCCCTTCAGAGTTTGATAGATGTTGCTTTACCCTGGTCTCTCAAAACTGCACACCAGTTACATCCTAAGACCATCCTAGGATAGGGTTGTAGGAAAGGTATTTTCACTAGGACAAGTCACCAACTGAAAAGATGTCAGCAAAGTAAGGCCTGCAGACCAAATCAGCCCACCTTCTGCTTCGTAAAGCAAGTTTACTGAACAGTCAGGCTCCCCCAGGTATGTATTCTCTGTGACTTCTGTGCAACAGTGGCAGAGCCAAGCAGCTGCAACAAGACCACAAGGCCAACAAATTCTAAAATATTTGCTCTGTCCTTGTAAATAACATGTGTGTCAACGCTTCAACAGAACAATCCAGAAGAACCCATATCACAAATGTAATCATTAATTCAATAACAGACCTTTCTAAAGAGAAAACTCAGAACTTTGGGGCTGGTATGGTTTCTGTCTTGTTTCCACTAAATGTCTAGAGTTTGCATCATGAGGACAGTAAATAAATGTTCTTTAGACAACCTGTCAGCTGAACCCTCTATTGGATTGGACTTGAGATGGTAGAAATCTGAACAGGATCCTCCTTGGGGCAGGCATGCTTCAAGTCCAGGCAGGTGGGTAATATGATGGAACGGGGCTCCCATGGAAAGACCCCACAGGTAGGTGGGACTCAGGAACAGGGCTCTAGAGCTCTAGAAGAAAAACCAGTGATAACAAAATAAAACTTAAATAAGAAAGAATGCAACTGAGAGGAGAAAGACAGAGGCTGGCATGAGTACCAAGTTCCATCGGAGCCCAGCAGGCTGCAGAATCCTAGTCTACAGTCGCTGGGGCTTGGGCTGGAACCTCAACCGCACTGGCTTTACAAACTATGCTTCACCTCTCAGGGCCTGTTTTCTCTCTGAAAAAACAAGTCATTCTCACCTCCTAGGGCTCTTTTGAAGATAACCTGACCTAATTCTTGGTATAGAATCAAAACAAATTAAAATATATAGGTTCTCAATAAATGCTCATTCACTCATTTATTCATTTATTCATTATTTGAATAGCAACTCTTGGGCCAAGCACTGGACAGAATGCCCCCGAGATACCAAATATTAAGCAAGAAAATGCTTTATATTAAGACAAAATTATGCCATGAAGCAGAGATCAAAGATACACACACATATACATACTCCCTTCATGTGTGTATGCGTGCATATGTTTCTTTGTACAGGACAGGTGGCAAATATCTCCTTGAGGATGTGATGCCTGCTCAGATGCCAGCACTAGAAATGAAGAATCCCAGCAGAG
Source organism: Solenodon paradoxus (assembly GCA_004363575.1). Lineage (NCBI taxonomy): Eukaryota > Metazoa > Chordata > Mammalia > Eulipotyphla > Solenodontidae > Solenodon > Solenodon paradoxus. The sequence goes on from RJWH01000586.1 coordinate 492,242, forward strand.
GGAACAGTAAGTGCCTATAAGCAAAAGAGGCAATGTGCTTGGTAAGATGGTGCTTGACATTAGTGATAAACCTTAACTATGAGATAGACATGCTTGATCTGTGTACCTGAATTCAGAATTGTGCCGGGACTCGGGAGGGAGGACAAGCTGGTCAGATGGTTGCAATCTTGGAAGGCAGCAACACCCAACATGCTGAGACTATCATCTACATGTCTGGAATTTCTGAAATGAAAATTGCTTGTTTACTTAAAATGTCAACCCCAGCAACTTTACCACTCACCTCCTAAAACAGTAATTTACTCAGTGCCTACAATCTTCTAGCCGCTTCTGAGTACAGAAATACACATTTCATATTAAAAATATCACCTTTCCCACAGACCCTAGACTAATCCACAGAGGTTAATCTCATCTGTATTTAGTATGTGGTTGGGAAAAACACTAACAAGATTTTTTTTAATGTGGGTCATGAAACTTTGAGACTTGACTGTGAACCTAATGTTTCCAGGATCTTCTAAGACAGGAAAATATGCAACCTATGATTTGACCTGATTTCATTGCCCCTTTATTTTAATGAACCATTAAGTAACATCACAGCTGCACTTCCAAAACTCACGCAAGCTCTTGCAATGATCAAGAACCCTCTGCCATTCCTGGGGAGCACTTGCAGAAAGAATTCTAGAATCTTTTAACACTCAAGCACCAGGTATTCAAAAGCACTCCCAATAAATTTTACCTGCCCCATAAAGCACAATGAACTACAAATTGTCTTTACTCACTTCAAAAATCCAGAGTAAACAAAGTACTACCCTCAGAGTTTCACAACCTAAATTTCAAAATGTCATTGCTATCTCTAGTCCAAATGGTTCATACTTTGATCTATTCAATAAGCCCAACACGTCTAATGTATATATATGGCTCTATTTTTAACTGTTTTTAAACACTAACTCATTTCATCCTTACAACTATCCTATGATTATGTAATGTCACACTGGTTTTATATTGGAGGAAACTGAGGCATAGAAAGGCTACATACTTTCCCAAATGTATCTGCATTGACTTTGAATTCAAGCAGACCTACTTTTTTTGCTTTTAAAGGAATGGTGCAGGCAGGAATGAAGGTGAGTAGGCAAGCAGGCAGCGAGAAGAGGCATTTTATTTTACTTTATTTCATTGTTCACCTTGGTTGCTTCCTCCAGACCTGGATGTGAACCCAAGTCCTTAGGATGTATGTGGAATGCGCTCCTTTGGAGGCAGCTAACCTAACCACTACTCCACCAGGGCACACCCTGACTCTTGACTAAGACCTTCAGACACTAATCACTTGGTGATGACTCTGACTTTTTCATTCTTCCTGCTCCCATTGTTGAAGGGGGTGGGGGTGGTATCTGGGAAGAAAATTAGAAAGGTAATAGGAGGGAAGACTTTAAATAAATGTGTTCCTGATTATAAAAATAATTTATTCATGGCAGAAATTTCAATTTATAGAAAAGAACAAAAAGACAGCGTTCTATATAATCACTACTTATATTTTTAATAAAATCATTCCAGTTTTTCTATATATATAGCCATAAACAAATTGAGCAAAAGAGAGCTGGAATGTTACTTTCTTTGTCCATGTTATAGTATATTGTGGACATTTACATCATCACTGCATAGTCTTGTAAACATTATTTCTGGTGGCTTCAGAGCTTCAATCCATAAGGAGGCCCACAGGCCATTCTCATGCTCAGCATTTAGATTGTGCCTCTTTTTTACAATTATAGATACCGTCACAAAAGATATTGAGCCCATCTCTGCTTATTCTTCAAAATATGTCTCCAGGAATTAAATTATTAAATTATAATTCAATAATATATATATATAAGCTTTTAATAAAAAATTTTAATACATTACCCTCCTGACTTCTGGCAAAAGGTAGAACAGTAAAAATGCTAAGCTCACCTCTTCCCACAGATCACAAGACTGCATTTATAAAGACTAAACTGTCCTTCAAAGAGGCTGGAGGACTGGAGGACCACTGAGTGTCTTGACAGGGAGAGGTAACTGTGGTCATCGGCTTCAGTAGGAAAGGCTAAAACATAGCTTTTCCTAGAACACCGCCGAGGAAACTTCATTTATGAGAGGGAGGGCCATCAATGATATAAACCTCTTTCCGGGGACTGAGGGCCTGTTCCCTCAGTGAGGACCCTGACAGCAGAGAACTTTATTAGAGTAGCAGACTTTGCTGTGCCTTTTCTATCCTCTTTCTGACTGGATGGAGCTGGAGGCATGGCTGCACTGCTAGAGGCTGCCAGGGAGCCAGGGTCTGAGGGAGACACCTCCCTCCCCTGCCTTCTGAGGCTAAGGAGACTGTGGGAGGATCCTTGAAACTTCTAGAGCACCGTCAGCTCAAGATGGTGATTAGCAGCTTGAGCCGACACTCCCTGGGTGTAGGCAGCTGCAGCTCCAGATGTTGGGAGGACCACCGGTGGAGTCTGACAGTAACAGAGTACAGCTCGCCTATGGTCTCCTCCTGTCGGGTTAACAAGAGAGCGGCTTCTCTATATAGGATGAAAGAATCACCTGTTCCACCCTCACAAGGAGCTAATACTGGCATCACATTCGCTGAAGTGTTTGCTGCCTCTAGCCAGAATTTGAAGCCCCCCTACTGTGGCACTTTGTTCCTCCTTCAGGGAAAGCTATCTCCACTGGGGCTGCCGGCACCTGCCCAGAGTGCAACTACCTCCTAGTAGGAACTCCTCACTTCGGGCACCCACAATCTTGAGAGAGGCCAGAGTCTTAAGTTATCTAGCAGCAAATCTGCTTCTCTCTACCCTGTGCAGGCATCAGAACTCCAGTTACACAGACAAGTGCAGAGGCATCAACTAGTCAAGTAACAGACAGCCCAGTATCGCCAGCAACACCTTAGGACTATATCCTGCAACCTGTATACTAATACAAGGCCAACACTTCAAGATAAAGAAAGCTGCTTACTCTATAGAGGACAACAGTATTAAATGAAATGAAGAAACAGAAGAATATATCCTAGGTGATGAATCTAAAACAAAGAAACAATAAAGAAAACACCTTGGAGGGAAATTAATGATCCCAATATAACACATTAAGTGAGCTATCAGAAAGAGTTCAAAGCAACAACCTTAATGCTCAGAAATCAGAATCATTGATGAACAAAATAAAAACTACAGCAAAGAGGGAATATGAGTAAATACCATAAAGATAAGAAAAAACAGCTAAATATGTAATAGAGGGATTCAGCTGTAGACAAGAAGCAGTAGCCGACAGAATTACAGAGTGAGAAGACAGAGCAATGGGAAACACTCAAACAGATGAGGTTTATAAATATGAACAATAAGGACTAATGGGTTAACATCAAGAAGAACAACATTTGTATCATAGGGGTTCCACAAAGTAACATTTGTATCATAGGGGTTCCACAAAGTAGGGTGGCGGCATAGAAACATTATATGAAGAAATAATAGCCAAGAATTTCTTTAAACTTAGAAAGCAACAAACATCCAGATTTAGGAAGTTCAAATGTTCCATAAAAAAAAACTTAAACACATATGCATGAAGACGTATTTGAACTAAAATGATACCAAAAAAAAAAAAAAAAAAAAAAAAAAAAAAAAAAAAAAAAAAAAAAAAAAAAAAAAAAAAAAAAAAAAAAAAAAAAAAAAAAAAAAAAAAAAGATGAAAAGAATTCTAAAAGCAGCTAGAGAAAAACAAGGCATAGACAAGTGAATCTCTCAGATAATCTGCAGATTTCTCAGCAGAGATGTTACAGACCAGAAGGAAGTGGAATGATGTATTTAAAGTCTTTACAGAAAAGGATTTCCAACCAAGAATACACTACCCTGACAGCTATCACTTAGAAATGAAGGAGTGATAAAGAGCTTTAAAAACCAATATTAAATGAATCTATGCCCACTAAACAAAGATGAAAGAAATACTGGAAGAATTTATGTGACATGAAAGACAACCCCATTTAAAAGTAGTAAGACTCCAAAACAATATCTAAGGTATATAGAGAACTCATACAACTTTACAGCAAAAAAACAAATAGACCAATCCAAAAAATGCAAAGATATGAATAGACACTTCTCCTAAGAGGATATACAGATGGCCAACAGGCATATGAAAAAGTTCTCATCATCACTTTTTAGAAAAATGCAAATCAAAAACACAATGAGATATCACACCTATGAGAATGTTCTGTATCAAAAAGACTTGCAACAAGAAGTGTAGCCTGGGTATGAAGGAAAAGGAAGATTTGCACATTGTTAATGGGAATGTAAACTGGTAAACCATTTTGGGAAACTGAAAACAGAACTATTATTCAACCTAGCAATCTCACTTCTGGGTATCTATCCAAAGAATATGAAATCTTTAACTTGAATAGATGCAGCATTATTTACAAGAGCTAAGATAGAGTGAGAGATAACTGGATAAAGATGTGTATTTACACAATGGAATACAATGAAGCTATTAAAAGAGAGAATATTTTGCCATTTATAACAAAACGGAAGAAATTGAGAGATGATTATGTTAACTGAAATGAGTCAGAGGGAGAAAAATGAATTATTTTTCCTACATGTGCAATATAATGGAAAAAAGGCAAATTGATGGGAAAAAACAGACTTTGACAACAGAACAGAGGTTACTAGAGAGGAAGAGGTTAAGGGTGGAAGCAAGGGTGGAAGTAAATAGATAGTGAGTTTCTCTTATTGCTTAATTTTTTTAGGTTTCCCTTTACTTAACACCGCCCCCCCCCAAAAAAAAAAAAAAAAAAGAAAAATCAGCCTCTAGAAATATTGCAGCAATTTGGAGAAAAGGATAATTATTTTCTTCTGTCTTAAGCTTCTTCTTTGGATGAGATCAGTACCATCTAAGACACATTGCAAGACAGATAACCACAGCAAATATACTTCCACACAATTCTTTTTTTCACGTCTTCTCTCTAGAGTGAGTCAATTAACTATTATTCTATAGGAGCAAACTGCCAATAAACTCAAACAGAACAAATTGGAAAAAGGGAGAACACCTTTAAGACATGTTTCTACCTATTTAGAGTTCTGAGTCTAGAAAGGTAATAACTGATTCTGATTAGCCAAATTTACAAAATAAAATTACCATTAATTCATTTTAGATTCTCGACTTAAAATTTTATAGGATTCATGCAGGTAAAGCAAACCAACAACGATGACTAAGGGAGAATTAAAGTGTAAGAAATTTTTTGCGCTTGTCAAGACTCAACCCTCTAAAAAGGATAGTTACTGGTTAGCAACAGCTGGCTGTGACCAGGCAAGGATGTAATTCCAAAATTACAATTTTTCTGTGGAAACTGGAAATTGGATTTTTTTGCTAAGCAAGCTTCCAACTTAAATTATTAGTGACTGATTGAATTTTTTTTAAATAATGCTGCACTAAATGAAGGCCATATTGTTGCTATATTAATATTTTAGGGCTCATTTCATTTTACTTCACTTCCTTAGTTTTATACCAGCAACTTCATCACCGAAGGATTAACTAGAGAGTGCCAGCTTTGGAGCCAACAGTCTGTCTAGGGAGCAATTGGTGCAGGCACTTAAGAGGAGCCACTGCCTGTCTCCCTCCCAGGTATTGATTATTAAGATAAAATAGACTATAAAGAGGGCAGAAGACTAAACTAAGTGAGAGGAGAGATTGTCCTAAAAGAACTCTGATACCACCTACAGGAGTATGAATGGCTGTTATTTGAACCTATCCAGTTAGAGCTGAAACTTCCCAAAAAGAACCCTATATTACCTGTGACATGCTACTGCCAGCCTATCTGTGACAGTCATTGAAAGAGCCTCATGACCTATTTTAATATCTCTTGACCTATTTTTATATTCCAGTACTGAAAAGCTGAACTGCTAACTTCCAGAGCCTGAGCATGTTATTTTCCAATAAAATACATTTTTACAAGTAGCTTTCTATCCCATTTTTCTTTTTATGGTACAGTTTCCATTGTACAAGGGTACTGATTGATCTTCAGAAAGTTGACATGGAAAGTCTTTACTGCATTGTAGCCCAGAGGTGATCTTAACTTTTGTCAGCTTGGAAATCACTTACACTCACTAAGTATGCGTGGTCTCTGATCTTAACTTTTTCCCTTTGTGGAAATAGCATTATGTTGGTTATAAAACAAACACAACGCCGAACAAAGCTACTTGCACTAGTGCTCAGGAAGAATTGAGCACATTGATTTCAATTCTTTGCCATAGCAATTCTTTCCTTAGCTCCTTCCAGATCATTATTCATTCCACTGGCACCTCTATTAGAATACCATTCAGACATTGAGCTGTCGAGGTTCCACATAACAGATACAGGGTAATAAGGTTTTACAGTCCCAATTACTGCCCCACCCCCTGACATTGGCTAGAAACTGGGGGTGTGGCTTTTTGTAATTCCTGTCCTAGGCTTACCTAAAATCCTCACAATAATGATTGAGGTAAGAGCAAATGTGATCTAGTATAACAAACATTAGCTAATTAAAATGGAGAGCTACTGTATTCACCTTTTCTGCTACTGGTTTATTTTAAGAAATTAATTGACTCATTGAAATACCAGGGTTTATACATTCTTATTCTTCCCTGAAAAAAATCAATAAAAAATCAAGTCCTTTTGATTTGATTTCTACTTTGCAAACGCTTGAAACGGTCTGTATAATTTGTCCTAGTCAATTCAACATAGGAGAAAGACCTAAGGACAGCAACCAGAAGGGCTCCTCCAACAAAACCCTAGCACCCCTGAGAAATAACCAGAATCAACCCAAAATTCCAAAACAGACAATTGCCTCACTTCAAAAGCAAAAGGTACATTTAAGATTTAGATTTTACCCATTTCAGGCAGTGATAATGTGGAAGAAGAAAGACACACCCCCAGTTTCTAGCCATCATGGGCCAGCTGTGAAGGCCACCAAGCCATCAGGCACCTTGCAGTCTGGACTGGCTGGAAGCTACTGGTCAGATTAAAGGACTTCTCTTTATCACCTGAAAATGGAGCCCTATGTGCATTTTTGCAATTATGTGAATCCTGTGTGTTGCCCATGTGAGGAATTCATAAATGAATGAGTTCTGTTCGTAATTCCTGTTCTAATTTACACCTCCCTCTCTTCCTCGCTCTGTAAAATCGTACCCCCAAATTTGCTTGTTTGCTCAGATTATGATATCTGGGCCTGCACATAATAAAGCTGCCTTCACCACTTCTAAAAGAGCACGCGCTTGGCTTTGTTGGTAGAGAGAGAGCTGTAACATAATGAATGGATGAAGAAAAGTGGTATAAACATGCCATGAAATAACAATATTCTACTATAAATCAGAAAATAGTCTCAGAGAAATTAGGCATTTATGAGTATAGAAAAAAAGAGGTTATTGCAGTAACAGACAAAAGTTGATGGAAGCCTGAGTCAGTAATAAAAATATAATAAGGCATTATCTTTTAAAGATACATTGAAGCAAGAGAACTTTTTGGTTTCTAGTTTCGACAACTGAGAAGTTGCAATGACTTTACAAAGATAATACAAGAGCAGAGAGAAATAAAAATTAAAACCACAATGAGATACCACCTCATACCTGTGAGAATGGCCTCTATCAACAAGACTAGAAATAAATTTTAGAGGGGGTATGAAGAAAAAGATTCTCTGTTGGTGGGAATGTAAATTAGTGCAGCCTCTTTGGAAAACAGTATGGAGATTGCCCCTCACCCCCCAAAAAAATAAAGATGGCTCTACTACTATTCGGTATATACCCAGAGAATTCATAAACCTTAATCAGGAGTAATATCTGCATCCTGATGTTCATAGTGGCACAGTTCACAATAGCCAAGACATGAAAATAACCTACATACTCATCAACAGATGACTGCATGAAAGAGGTGTTATCTATATACTCAATGGAATTCTACGTAGCTGTCAAAAAAACATTAAATTGTGCCCTTTTGACAGCATGGCTAGAACTGGAGATAGATCACTCTACACAAAATAATCCAGAAAGAGAACAGTGCAGGATGGTTTCACTTATGTGTGGAATATAAAGAAACAAAGGAACAGACTAATCTCAACAACTCACACAGACACAGACTGTGTCTACTAGGGGGAAGGTGGGAGAAGATGGCGGTAACAAGGTGGTGGTAAGGCACTAGAACTCTGGAGGGGGGGTGTGGTGTGAAATATGCACTGACTGAGGTGCAAATTCCATATTCTAAAATGCATATAGCAATGTAAACAAAAGAAAGAATGAAGTGATCTAAGCAAACAAACCAACAACTGATGGAGTAGTTCACCTCTGCTTGCTCCTAGATAAGATAAAGCAGACTAGTCCTTTAGGTCCAAGCAGTCTCTCCATTCTATAGCTAAAATTTCAGCCACGTATAATAATGTAGATCTACAGGTTATAATGCCTACATGACCTAAGCAAGCCCTTGCTGGAGGTTATTTCTTGCAGAAGTATTCTCTCATCTGAAACGCTAAGCTTCAAAGTAGTAGGAAAAGAAAATAGAAATAGGAAATATTCCTACTTAATTGGCTGTTTTAAGTTAGCATCTCATTCTCTGAGCCTGGCAGATGTTTAAAGTTCATTCCTTTGCTAAGTGACTTTGTGTCTTTCTCAGTTTCCCAACTGGGCACAGTCCGTTGTTCTTTTCCAAGACCCAAGAGATCAATCTTCTCTCTGCTCCCACTTAGCTCATGGACTTTTAGCCATTAGCCAAACACAGACTCCTTTGGGAGTCCATAGAACTTTCAAGAGATCTTTTTGACTGAATTTCAGAAACATGGCTCCAGGCTAGTTCTCTGGGGTAGCCATCCTGTGATCCACAGGTAAGACTCATTTGGTCTTTGCCCAGACAAACTCTGGGAGCATACATCAAATCCAAATTCTTCCACAGCCACTCCATTTAGAAGGCACCTAATAATAAGAAGCTGGAACCTGCAACCACAGAGACCCCCTTCTATCCCCCAGTCTCCATGGTCCTGATGAAGTGCCATTCACTAGGCATTCTCCCAATGCCCTGACAAGGTCAAAAGCAGGAATCACTGCACAGCTTCCAGCAAAGAAATCCACTTTCAACAAATCGTGAAAACTCTTCAAAAATCTAATTCCTGATTCACCCTCTTAGAATGACGCTTATCTTCGAGCTATAAAACCTCTTAATTTCTTTCCTTTAAAAAGTTGTGTCTTGATTATGTAACTCATGTTACAAATTTGTATCTGTTATACCTTGATTCCTCAGCTGAAATGTTCAGTTACAAAAAGACAAACATGAAGTTATATTATGCTAATATTTTTAAATACATCACTTGGGCAATTTTTTTCTTCTTGCAAATAGGTTAATAAGCAACAGAACTGTATTATTTTCTTGACATTCTGCTACATGGAAAAAGATTACCTGAAGAAAAGAAAGCAATAATTACAGCTTATAAATCAATACAATGAATGATTTCAACATCCACAGTTGGAAAATCTTATTGGTCAGGTCTCTGAGGTATTACTCCTTTAGGATGTTGCATTAAAACATATAACCCCTTCATTCAGGCTCTTGTTAGACAAAATCCAAGTTTGGAAGGAAGTTTACTTTCTTCTTCATGTTTAGGAATGGAGACTTTATCAGGGGGAAAATTTAATCCCTTCTGAGAAACTGAACTTAGTTTTTAAAAAATGGAGCCAATGACTAATGACAAACAACTAGTGACAAACAACCCTAAAATCAAGTCGACTTAAAACTGAACAGATTCTATTCTTGCTTTTATCTCATGTCCACTAGAATCCAGCAGGCAGGCCCTGATCACAGTGATAAATCAGGAATAATTTGGACTAACGGAACAAACACTTGACAAATGTTGTCAAGCAAGCTGCCAAAGGAAAAGAGTTGCTGAGGGTCTCAAGTCAGTAATGAGACCCCCCACCCAGAAGCGATATATTTATTGCCCAAAGAAAGTCACAGGACACCATCAACGACATACAAACCTACGTGCTTCGAAGTCAGGAAGTCATATAGAATGACCTGAAGATCCAAGATCCATACCTTTGTCAAGTATCCATCCACTTTAGATAGACCTCTGTCTACACAGCTATTCCCTCATATGACGTTTTGTCAACTCCACGGCTTGTCTCTCCAAGCACATGGATTAGCCCATGACAGTCTGGCCAATCAGAGCTCTGCGCTTAAAGACCACGGTGATTCAAGCCGAGATGTTGACAGGAATCACATTAAAACAGTAAAAATTATTTTTATGACTTTCCTGAAACAATCTACTGAGAAGCCCTCTTTTCTTCTCTGGTATCACTAGCTACAAAGGTAAGAGGATTTTTTTTTAAATGATGGTACCTATTTTTGACTCACATAAAAAAAAAATTCTGTTCATGTAACCAATTAAGCAGCATGAGAAGCTTGCAATTTTATGACATTAATTAATTTCATACATCCAGTTTTAAATAAAGTAAGCTCCACCTTTGGACTTTTAATGTAAGTGACCCATTTTCATTTTTTCTGGCTCTGCCTTAACAACAAAAACAGAAACCTCCCCTTACGTTCTTCCCAGAGGAAGAAATATTTCTGTGATCTCTATAAATTCAAATCTAAATCTATTGTTTGGGAATAATTTGGGGACACTATATGGAACAGGCCTATGGAATCAATTGGTTTTAAAAAGACAAAATGTTCCACATTACTAGAAACTTGTTTTTTTATCATCTTTTCTCACTAATCTCTGATAATAGAACTTTTTCTAAGGGCAATGATGACTTTACCTTGTTCAGAAATTCCAGCTCTTGTGTAACTTAACCCTATAAAATACTGAAATATTTCCTCCTAGAAAGATAAACCCCAATAAAAATAATTTATTCCCCAAACACCCACACTTTTCCTGGAATTTTCTCTTCTCAGTATAGAGCTATGTGATCCACAATACTCCAGGCATTTTATAATTCTGTCATCTAACTTTCTGGGATCTTGGTCAATAAGAAATCATTTTATTAAGTCTGATTTATGTTTGAGGAAATTCATAAATTCTAATTTATTACCAGTTATACAAGGTGCAACTAACATGAAAAAGAAATCAAATAAAGGAGCCTTCAGTTTAGCAAATATAGAGTTTTTAAAGTCCTTTTTCTTCCTTAAATGTCAGAAGCCCTAATTAGTGATCATCTGCAGTTTAGCACAACATTAATTAAAATAGGTATTTGTTGACTGCTCACCACTTACATCTATGCCTTCGCCTAGAATCTCATATTTCTTCTCTAATATAAGGTGGTAAGGGACACTGGAACCCTGGCAGTGGGTGTGATGTTAACTATAGACTGAGATTCAGTTTTAATATCTTAAAATGAATATAGCATTTTGAACAAAAGAAATAATGAATATTACTATTAAAAATAATGAAACCATTATTTTGCATTAAGTCTAATTATATTTTTAATATCTATCTACAAATATGTAGAATAAAATATTATTCACATATGCAGTGTTGATTGTTACCTTTACATACATAAAAATATTCATATAAACTAATAGTATAAGGTCACAATTGCTTCCATGCAACAATAAAACCAAACAAAAACTCAAAATATTACTAAACAATAATAATATAATTAATTAGTGACGATGATTTGACATAATTGATGATGTTACTTTGCTGAATTTAAAAGCCAGTAGTCACAACCCAAACACAGTACTCACTGCTGCAGCGCATCAAAACTCTGAGTTTAACATTCTTCACAATCCTGGGCTTTTGCTATAATTCTATTTTTGTCAACTCTAGCTTCTAGTGGAGGAACTAGAAAAGCTTTGCTGGAGTAACCTTTATGCGGTACTAATTAGGACCTGAAAACCGAAGCAGTGCTATGCAATGTCAAATAGATCCGAATTCAGGTGTTGAACTTTCGAAGCAAGATCCTGTTATAAGATAAATATTCAGTAAAAAAAAAAAAAAAAAAAGAGAGAAATTTTCATAATTTTTATTATAATTGAAATAAAAAGAATATTTCCAGAGGGTTGTAAAAACATGTTACTAACTCCCAAAAGGCTCTCAGACACTAGTATGAGAAACTCCAGGTTCAGGGAATTTTACCTATTTTATTAATTCACATGTCTGGATCATTCCAGTTTCACTGCTTTCTGCTCACCTCCATACCTACCCATGCCTTTCCTTAAAAAAAAAAGAAATCTGGAAGAATATCAAAAGGATGATTATATACCGTCACTAAGTGTGATTTATCCCAGGAATGCAAAATTGACTCAATACTGAAAAATCAGTTCATGTAATATACCACATCAATAGAAGAAATAAAAAGGACACAATCAGAAGAACTATTTGACAAAATTCAAGATCCATGCAAAATTAAATATATTTAACAAACTAAGAACAGATGGCAACTATGAATGTTTCCCTCCCAAGATCAGGAACAAGAATGGATTCTGCCTTTGGTACTTCTCTTCAATATTGTACTAAGTTCTATCCAGGGCAATTAGGCAAGAAAAAAATAATGAAACATGCAGATTGGAAAGAAGTTTAACTGCTCTATTTGCAGGCAACTTTGTCTTGATGTAGAAAATCTAGATGTAAAAAATCTGGGTATAGAAATTCTAAGGAATCTGCTAAAAAACACTACAGAAATAATAAAGTGATCCATCGCATCCTCAGGATATAAAAATCAACCTAAAAACCTATTGCTTTTCTACACATTATCAGCAAGCAAGCAAAAATAGAAATTAAGAAAATTCTATTTAAATAGTCTCAGATCACTACTAACGAATATGCTTAACAAAAGTGCAAAACTTACACTGAGAATTATAAAACACTTTGAAAACAAGAGAAACCCTCAAATGGGAATACAGAAGATTTAACATTGTCAAAATGGAAATTGTTCCTAAACTGGTCAAAAGTCAACATAACTCTTATAAATATCTCAGCTAAATGATCTTTTGTATAAACTGTCAAACTAATCCCAAAATTTACATGAACATTCAAAAGACAGAATTAATGGCAACATCCTTGAAAGACAACAAAGGTATTCAAACCATTTAAGCCTCAACTGAATTTTCCATTCTTAAAATATTTCAATTCAGACCAACGGGCATAATTTTATAGGTTTAAGTAGTTTAGCAAACCCACAAAAATTAAAACTCAAAGGAAACATTCCCAAACAACACAGGGAAAAATTGCTGAAAACCAAAACTCTCAGAAAACAAAGAAAATTACTCATCACAATAAAAGGTACCACTCAGACAGCTGAAGACGCTCAACAATGCAGAAACCAGAAGAGCTGCATTACTTTTCTAGTTTAACTGTAACAAATTACTACAAGCGTGGTGGCTTAAAACAAGACAAATTATTACCTCCTAGTTATGGGGTTAGTCAAGGTGTCTAGAGGACTGCATTCCTTTCAGAAAGCTCCAGAAGAGTCTGGTTCCCTGCTTTGTCTAACTCCTAGAGATTATCCACCACATTCTGTTGTTATGAACAACAGAAAGGCTTATGAAGCCCTTTCCTCCATTTTCAAAGCCAGCAACGCTACGTCTGTCTCAGCATTTATCCACAGTCCTGTCTCCCTCTGACCACAGCTGGAAAAGGTTCTCTACTTTGAAGTATGCAAGTGATTACATTGAGTCCACCTGTATAATCCAGCTCTCTCTCTCCATCTCAAGGTTCGTAAGGTAATTCCACTTAAATTGTAAAGTTGAAGCAAGGTAATTTACTTACAGGTGTTAGAACGTGAACAACTTTGAGGGGCATTTTTCTGCCTACCATAATAGCGGAACACCAGTCTTAAAGTTCTGGAAAAGAACTGTTGAACCATAATTCCACTTCCAGCAAAAAAATCTTCTTCTGAAATATGGCAAGAAAAAGAGTAAAACAATACAGATTAGAAAGAAATAAAATTGTCCACCCTGACAACAGACATGATTGAGTACATAGAAAACCCAAAAAACAAGCTACAAAAAAGCTGCTACGAATGAGTCTTTATGAAAGTGGTACATAGAAAAATGAATCATATGTTGCTATGCTATTAAAGAATATTTTGAAACGAATGTTTTAACGTCTAATTTGTAAGAGCCACAAAAACAATACACATTTTCAATTTACCAAAATATGTGTGGGATCTATATATATGTGGAAACTATACAATATGATGAGAGAAATCGAAGACCTAAATTAAAAAGGAAATTTAAAATTTATACAGTAAATGGCTCAATATTATGTCAATTACACCCAAATTCCTCCATAAATTTAATGATACAGGAATAAAAGTTCCAGCAAGACTTTTTGAAGATATTGACAGGCTCATTCTAAAATATTAAACCAAAGAATTAGAACTCAAAACAATTTTGAAAATGAAAAAAGAGGACTTCCACTGGTTGATTTCAGTGCTTTCTTTTTAATATAAAGCATACATTCAAAACTATATTGTATCAGCAAAGGGATAGACAAGCAAATGGAACCAACTACTGAATTCAGAAGTAAGTCCACATAAATATAGTCCATTGTTTTTTTCAAATTTCAGTTCAGCAGAGAAAGAATAGACTTTTCAACAAACAGTGTTAACAATTTGGATATTTGTCGCATACCTTATTCAAAAATTAACTCAAAATGAATCAGATCAAAATATAAAACATAAAATTATAAAGCTTTAGGGAAAAATAGCAAACTTCATAATATGGAGTTAGAAATTATTCCTAAATTCAACGCTGAAAGTATGGTCCACAACAGAGAAAATGAATACATTAAAATGGAATATTTTACTAAATATTTATTTATTCTTTTTAAAATAAGTAAAATCATACGTATTAGGATAAATAACTTTTTTCATTTTAAAATATATTGAGGGAAGAGTGGCATTTTTTTAAGCTTCGGCTAATCTCTTTAATGTCTCTATTAAGAGACAACTGGACTCCCTGCCTACATCTGTGATCAGCCAGTTGTATCGACGACGTTGTAAATGAACGAGCGTGAAAAAGGCAAATAGCATCTTAGAAATATTTTGAGCATCATTCTGACTCAGACCGTTGAAAAGATCTCTAGAGCACTTTTTTTTTTTTTTTAAGGAAAGATGCAGGCAGGAATGAGGATGACTAGGCAGATAGGCAGGAAGAAAGAAGAGAAAGAAGCAATTTTATTTTATTTTTTGGTTGAGGTGAACCCGGGGCCATGTGACTTGCTCCTTGGGAGGGGGAGTGACCTAACTGCTTCTCCACCAGGGGGCGTCCTCTTGAGCTCATTTTGAAAATTACTATCAGAAACAAATCCAAAAGAAATTTTTTATCTAGGAAATGTATATATGCATACATATATACATATATATGCGTAAATAATTAAATTAGCACATTGTTTGTGGAACACTTATTTATACCCGATAGGTCATTTAAAATGAGAATAACATTTGAAGCCATATTAAAAAAAGAAAAAAAAGCAAGCCCAGGCCCAGAGACATGATATTTCCAACTTCCATTTCTTCAACTATATTTCCTTAATCCTCTAGAGAACTCCATACTTTATTAAAATATTGCAATGTTTTTCCTAAACTTTTTTCTCTAGAATGCAAAAGCAATGTGGCTACTTCTCTTAGAAGTGACTAAAGCAAGTTCTGCCTGGGGTTCAGGCAGCTGAGACACGGGTGTGAGGACCACATAAGCTCAAACATCAGGGTTTAAGACCTGCAGTTGGGTGAAACACTAAAATGAACAAGTAAATAAATGAAGATGTTTCTTACTCCTCTACCGCAATTCCTCTCTTTAAAAAAAAAAAAAAAAAGTGACCAAACCTCCAGCAATTTCTAACTCTGAAGGAAAAAGTTAGTAAGCATTTGCAAACCTGAATACAAATTAGTGTCCTCTAGAATAAAACTATAGACTCCAGAACAGACCAGTCATGTCAGAATTTGTGGAATGAGGTGGTGGTGGTAGTTTTTTGTTTGTTTGTTTGTTTTTAAAGCTTCCCAGGATATTCTCATTAGTAGTCATCATTGAGAATCATAGTTGAATAATTTAAAGACCCAAAACTCCATGTTTGCTTTATCTCTTCCTAATGTTTCTACCTTATAATATGTAGTCCCCGGAAGGAATAAAAAGTTTGACCAGCAGCACCTTTCTCCCTGTTGGGCATTATGACAAAATATGTATTTTATGCTTATACCCACTTTGGTGGTTTTAAGTTTGTAGCTTCACTTCCCTATAACCCATGGATTCCAGGCAGCACCAGCTTCAATGACTTGCCAGCCACAGCTGAACAGTCTTATACTCAGAAGAGCTCTAAACTTCGTTTACAGCTCTGCTGTTGCTGTGCTGTCTGGCAGTAAGTGATTGTCTAACAAATAGCACTGCACTTTCATTTTTAACTGAGCCCCATAAATTACATGGCTATTCCTGACTCCAGAGTAAGTAATGAATCATGGAAATTTGAACAAATTGGCATTATTTCTATCACAAGCCAGACTTGGATGGGATTGTTATAGAAGAAGAGACTCATAGTGATACCCTGTGTCCTAATAGCCAGTTCTTTCTCTTCCTGCTTATAAAATTCTAAGCCAAGACTCATACTGCTTCTCTACCTGGGTCCTTTTTCTGGACAAAAGTTGTAAAAGGGATTGTGTCAGTGGGGGTCTCCAGGTAGAAAGCAGGTGATCACTCGAGTTAGGATAAGTTAGACTTACAAACATGAGCACAGGCTCTCAGAAACCAGAAGGCACCAGTGGACTAACACGACTGAAGCCCGTAGGCTTGGAAGGCGTCACACTGAAGAAGCCACGTTAAGTGAAACAGTGATCTCCAGCCAGAAAGGCCCGCCAGAAGCAACTGAAGTCTGAAGAAAAAGTACTGAACCTTTCTTCTTCTCCCTCCACCTGATCTACAGTCAGGCAAGCAATTGGACAAACCCAAACAGAAGGTAGAAGGTAAGAAAGACCCTACATTTAAGCCTTATAACTTAGTTGTCTGGTGCAGAAAAAGCTTAAAAAGTGGATCTTGAGATGAAGAATTAAATCATAAATTGTAGTCAGTCCCCCTTTCCTCATAGCATTCATTCTTGTCCTTTGTCCAGGTGAAAAGTTCATGTCTACAACAGAGGAAATGTTTAATGTCTACCAGCAATTGCCTAATAAGGTGATGTCAATTCAGTTATACTCCCATCTCACATCTCCGATGCTGGCTAATAATCAGTATTCTCAATGTAAGGCAACAGGAAACATGAAAAGGATGAACAATTAGGTAACAAATCAGAGTTACTTTACTTATTCTTTCGGTACCTAGTTTAGAATGTCTAAGTTTATACTAGAGCTTCCTTCTCTTACTCCTCAAACATTATTTCTCTGGGAAATGTTCTTGTCTTTATTCGATTGCCACAATTTTTAATTAATCAAGTCTGTGGGGAAAGGAAATATCAAAAGACTCTCCAGTGAATACCTTGGATTCCAGATAAGGTCTTCTTCTTTATTCCCACCATGGTTGAATAATCCAGTTTCTCTTTGATAATTTGGGTTCTACTTCCCTTCCTATGATAATGACTGACTTGACTATTTTGTGAATATTAGCTCTGTGACAGAAAAAAAAAATCCCTAATATGCACAGAGAAGTAATTCTAAGTCCAGTTGTTGGAGCTTATAACTATGTTTCCTGGTGGAAGTATTCTTCTCTTCTGCTCTATGCCATACAGACTCACTGGATTCAAGGGCACAACAAAGAGCAAAGAACAATGCCTACAGTCTATACCAGGTGTAACAATGTCAGGTGCTGCCACCACCGCCATCCATTGGTTCCTGACCCATACATCCTGACTACAGAGTAGAAGACATGACAGATATGTATATGTGCATTTTCCATGTACATATGTATACTAAGTGTGTATCTGTAGTTGTATATTCCAATTCACTTCATTCTCTCCTTTAGGTGAGGATCCTAATGAAAGGCTCTTACAAAGACTATTGTGCTTTCTGATGTCTGTGTATGTGTGTAAGAGAGACAAATGGGCTTATCAAGCCCATTTAAGATTAATGAATTTACTTAGTCTATGGCTGTGATTAGCTCACAAATGTCTATATACAGAACTGCACAACAGACGATGGGATTTATAAAATCTATTATAAAGAGAAAAAGAAAAAATGAGTAAACTGAGCAAGGAAAGTGAAAATACAACAGAGAATGCAGACTCTTAAATGATTACAAGTTTATGAGAATTGTAAGCAGTGGAAATTTCAAGTCACTAAGGTAATAAAACTTTCTAAAACATCAGCTCTTGACATGTATACCTATAGAAGCCTAAAACATACATGCATTTGTTATTTGAATATTGTTATTTGAATATTATATTAATTATTAATACAATTATTAATACAAAAGCTTCTTTTCTCCACTTCTTGCTAAATTTGCTTCCCTTATGGCCTTTAGTCTTATATCCTACTTTGCATATCAACCTGGTTTCTGTATATTTTAATGAAAATGTCTGGCTTTTAAAAGAAGACTAAGAAATCTGTTAAATGTTATATCCCAAGAATAGTAGATCTTATGGCAGACAAATGGATAGAAGCATGTTGCAAATTCATTTCTCTTTGACCGATGAAATGCCAGAAACAAGAATACAAGTTCCGGAGATGATTCACTCATTCATGCATTTGTTTATAAATATGCACTTTTTCACAATTTATTCATTTAAGTGTTTGGAACACCTACCATGCATCCTCCATAGCAGCAGACATTGTGCGTACAATTTAGGGCACAAGAGAATAAGCAACATGAACAAAAATAAAACAATCCTAGCCCTCAAAGGTCATATATATATAATACGGTATAAAGGATTCAACACATACATGATGAATGACTAATTACAAGTATGTGATAACGATAACTTCAGAAGAACAAAGCTATGAGAGCTCACAACAGGAGAAAGTCACTTTTGCTGGTGGGTTCGAGGAAACCCAACTTTGAAGTGGAGAGTGTCTCTGAAAACAAGAGCACTTGGCAGCTAAAACATAGACCATGAGTTAAGAGATTGATGAGGCAGAAATATGGATATAAAAGGCATTTTCTTTGAATTACAAGTTAAAGCTAGAAGTATATAAAACTACCCATGGAAAGAATATAAAGGTAAAAGACTGAAGGCCTATGCCTTAACTTGAGATATATGGATATTTAATGGGAGGGAGGTCGAAGGGGTAGTCACTCGGAGTTAAATGATTAGGTGAAGGGTGTTGAGAAAGAAAGTTTAAAAAGATAATTAAGATAGCATTTGTTATGAAAGTAAACGTTTCAGTGAGCATTTCAACTGGCCAGTCCCAGCTCTGTGTCTTTAGCAGAAAGCATGCAGTAGGAAATAGTCCTGAGCAATGCAGACTTACTCACGGAGAATGCCCGGGAGCCTCCAAACCTTCTGCATCGCTGTTTACCTCTTTTGCACTTGTTATTTTCAGGCTTCTGGCTCCATTTCCCTTTTGGCCCCACTTCCAGCTCTTAATCCTAACCTGTTCTCTAACTCAATGCTTTTGAGTGTATCATCACCTGACGACCAATTATTAGGCATTTGGTGCACACATAAAACTGTGAAGTTAGATTATTTCAAATCCTTTGTAAAAACAAGAAAACAACATGGAAGACGAGTACAACTATCATAATTAATATCAATGAAGTGTAGTCATTCACTAATAGGATTAGTAATTAAAAGGATATTTTTCTTTCAGAAAATTTCCCAAATAATTACATGTGATACAATGCATAATAACTTGGAGGATGGGTCAGATTTTCTATCCAGAAAGTTTCAGTTTCTTTCCTTCATTTTTACTTCTGCTAAATGTGAATCTTCAAATTTGCAGATGTAATAATCCAGGGCAACAATGGCCTAGAAACTACAGAGCTATCTTCACATCACGCCACTTTCAAGAGCATCATCAGATGTAATGAGTCTACTACACCCCAGCATGGCAAATCTGCCATTTCTCCTTGTGAAACAGTGGAGATCAGTTTCTTAGTTTGTGTTTTTATTGCATCCATCTTGAGAAGGTTTTATTAAGTTTTCATATAAGGAAATGTTTAACTGTTGTTTGTAAAGATATTCAATATATCTTTATTTTGTTTCCTCCGCGCAAAGTGAAGAATAAGAAATATAAGAGACTGTCAGTTCCTAACAGTCAAGCCATTTGGGCTTGTGGTGTCACAACGTGATCTTCACTGCAGAGTTTAGCCTTTTATCAGTCTTCTCAACAGTGACATTAAAGAACGCTCACACAGTTCTTGTTAGTGTTCTTTAATGGTCTGTGACCATTGTCATGAAAATTTATAGAAACCATCCCTCATTTAAAAACTCACGTGTGTTCTTTTCTCTCCAAGGTGGAATATTCCTATGCCCACATCAGATGCAAATAAACATATTAAAAATATACATTTCCTTGAAGACTGACAAAAGATCAGAATAAGTATTTTCATTATCAACTTTTCTCTGTAAACAAACCAGTCTAAGGATAGACTACCACATCATCTGTTTTTATGTATATAATAACACCATCCTTCTCTGCTCACAGCTTTGTCTACTGCTCCCAAAACAGATTTCCAATTTACAACATAGCAAAGAAAAAGTCATTATCAACCAGGAGCAGAGGATTTCATTGTAAAACACGACAAAGTCATCAATAGGGGCCAGATGCAGATCTATACCATCCCCAGGTATGGTTTCATCCAACTTTAGTATTTACTTGCATATGCACGAGAGCAGCTGTACTCCCATGCAGTTAACAGTAGCATTTGAAAGAATTTTTCTAATTCCTTTTATACTTTTACTTTGAACATGACCTTTGGTCATTTATCTCCTGTTTGGTTTTATTAATCTACTTTAATTAAAAAGTGATATACTTTTTGATTTATTATGAGGAGTACAACTTTGTGGTATCGGACTTAGTCATTTTTTCCATATCAAAGGACCAATTTTATTAATTTCCTACGACAATGGATTATGTTGCCCTCATTTGGGGAAAATATCATTTATTTAACAAAGGATTTTAAGATGAATGTTTCCTTTGCAAATGATGTCAAATATTCTGTTAAGAGGCATTGTAAAAACACTGACAAATTTTCATAACAAGAAAAATAATCACTGTTACTTCATCAATAAAATACACTATGACTTTACTCATGTGGTATATGGAGTAATCAAACAAATTAATAAGCTAATAAAAACAAAAATAAACTTTAGTCTATAAAGCCAAATTAGTGGTTACCAGAAGGAAAGGGGGAAAGAGGTGGGGAAATCGAGTAAGAGGGGTCAGTTATATGGTTAAGTACAGAGTTGAACTGCTGGTGGTGAAGAACAATATTGTATATAATATAGTCTACAGATGTTTATAATGATGCACACCTCAAACTTACACAATGTCAAAACACAATGCTACTTCAATAAAAAGTTGTTAAAAAATACAACATCCACTTGTCATCATATTGCTTATCTGTAGCCCATATTTGTGAGAGAAATAAACAAATTCATCTTCAGCAACACTCTGTCCATCTATCACTTAGATTCCCTTACCTATTTGATCTTGCATTTTTCCTTTCCTTTCTTATCTTTCCTTAGTTCTTATCTTTTATTCCTAGTGCTAGCCTTGAGTGTTCCTAATACTACACCCAGCATTTCTCTATTAAAATTTTGAAACAAATTTCTGGCCCCAGAGCAACACAGACCAAGGTGAAAAATCTAGCGCTACTCAGGAAGAGGCAATAGAGCCTGGCCAGTCTGTAATCCCTCCCCATTAAGGAGAGAGGCTCAAGAAGCCCATTTTAGAGTTTGGGTTCATCTATATTCACAGCATTGCTGCACTATTTGAAGAGGTCCTTTTACACATATTAAGTCTAGGCTGGATGTAATGGCAGCAATCCAACTAGTCAGTAACTACCACGTGCTAAATCTTTTGGGATTCCTTTCTGCATGTTAGTCCATGTGAATTATGTCAGTGAAAAGTCCTTCCTTGGTGCTGATAACCCAGCCATGTCCAATCCTTTTTTTACCCTTCATAGTTTACAGAATTTTTTAATTATAATGCAACAAATATTCATTACAAAAAAATTTACAGAATGAATAATGATTTAACAAATAATGTGAATTTATATTCTCTTGAATAGATGAATTCTATGTTAGCTTCTTATGTCTTCCTTCATATTAATACATCTAAATTGTATTTGTAAACTATTCACAGTTGTCATTCACTGTGCTTCTTCTCTTTGAATATTTTTCTGTTTTACAGGAGGAGGTTGATACATTAACTCTTATTGTTAGCAACAGAAATTGGATTTAATATATTTAAAGATCCAGGGGCAGAATAATCAATTGAAAAAAGTTGTCAAGAATATGAGTCAGGTAATAGTTCTGTTTGGTCTACTTAATCATCTGTCTTAAGTGAGTGGATCAATTAGTGGTTAAAGAATTAATCAATTCACTGAATTAAACTCTTTTATCAGATAGGTGTACCAAGCAAGTAACTCAAATGCATGAAGTGACTCACTCCAATGAGTGAAGTAAGTGCAGGAGAAGGGGAAACTATGGCAAACTGAACAAGGGACATTTCATTAAAAGGAGATAGCTGCCATCTAGTCCTGTGGAACTGAAGCTTAGCTTTGCCATAAATTTAGATTTATGAAAATCTAGAAATTTGATTTTTAATAAACATCTCCAATTTTTTTTAGGTTGCTGATGAATCGACAGTTTCGATGTGCATGGTACTGTTTCATGAATAAAGGATCTATAGGTCATATATGACTATCAGCATACATTTCTGAGCTCTTCTCGAGAATCAGAAGGATGTAAGCTAAGGGACTACCACAAGTGTCTGCCAATGCACACTATGAACATAATTTCAACAATACACAGCAGCTCCACAGACATATGGAAAATAGGTCAGCATAACTGACATTTTTCATATGAAGAATAATAAGATACAGGTACTACCTGAATACAAATGTGTATATACATATATGTAAATATAGTCTTTCCTTAGTCCTAGGCAGAATCTGGACAATGATATTCCCAATGAAAGTAAACTTTGTTCTTACAGTGTTATCAATAACCCTTCCAAAACCTCTTCATGTTCAAGAGGGCTCACAGGGTATCCCATATTTGGAAATTTCTGACACAATCCTTTAAAATTTAATTGCATGTTTATACCTTTCCCTTTTTTCCCTGTCTTTGTCAGATGGATATCCAGTGATCCTATCATCAAGTCACCAAAGCAGCACGGGACTTTATCCCATTCATTCTGACAAGCTGAGATGGGGCATAAGATTCTGCATTTATAATAAAAAAATTTGTGTGATTGCAAAGTGTGCCTTTGGCACTTTGATAACTACAAATGTCTACTCCTTCCCTCTCTAGTCCAATGTCTTATTCCTTGCTTTCTTTTTTATTTCACCCAGAACTCTATATACTCCTTCAATTGGAGAACTCCTGCCTTTTCCTGAATTCAGGAATACACTCATCTATGAGATTTTTGTCTCTCCTACATGCCTTTACTGCTTTGAATGAGAGCCCTTTTTCTGACCCTCAGTTCTGAGGCTAGACACCACATGCAGCAGAACCTTCCTGACCCAAACCGTCCACCTGAATGTCCCCTTCCCCTTGTTCATGCTGTGCTCCCCAATCAGGGCTATCACTGATCGCCTACTTTTGAACTTCACAGACAATCTACCTGGGCATCCTGACACCAACTACTCCCAGACCTATTCCAGCCTTTGCCCTTGCCCTTGCCCCTTGCCCTTGCCCTTGCCCTTGTCCTTGTGTGTGTGTGTGTGTGTAGTATCTGGGTCAACCATCCCTGGGCTGCCTTTTTAATAATGATAATAATCAAAATCTCCCAAACAGTCCTTAAAATAAGCTCTAGAGTTCAACAATGCAGTCAATCTAAGGGACCTAGAGAATTAAATAGTTAGAGATAGACCCTGAAAATTGAAGGTCATGAGATCATAACTGCACACATTAAAAAAACACTTAGTCTCATGCATTCTACAGATATGGATGGAACACTCTCTGTGAATGAGTCACTACACTAGACACAAGGATAATATAATGAGGAAAGGAGGAAAAGCTCCCTGTTCTCAGAGAGCTTGCACTCCAATGAGGAAGGAAGATAATAAACAATTAAATGAACAAATAGTATGATATATGGTGATAAAATAAAAAGGGACATAATAAAAGATCAGAAAAAGGGTGTGGATAAAGGGCAGTGTTTCATATA
Source organism: Solenodon paradoxus (assembly GCA_004363575.1). Lineage (NCBI taxonomy): Eukaryota > Metazoa > Chordata > Mammalia > Eulipotyphla > Solenodontidae > Solenodon > Solenodon paradoxus. The sequence continues at coordinate 516,454 of RJWH01000586.1, forward strand.
CAATGACCAGAGAAGGCTCAGTGGTAAGATGACATGTGAGCATCAGGGAAGTGGAAAAGGAAGAAAGGTAGATATTGGGACAACTGCAAAAATCTTGAGGAAAGCATGTGTTTGGTGGCTGAGGAACAGCAAAAGGAGCCACCATGACTGGAGTAAAGTAAGCAAAGGAGAGATGAGAGAGAGAACGGAGACAGAGACAGAGAAGAGGCAGGACCAGGTTATATAGAAGTCCATCAGTCACTGTAGGCTTTATTCTAAGTGAGGAAGAATCACTGCAAGATTTTTAGCCAAACGGTGACATAAATCTGACATTTTTGAACACGATTACCCTAGCAGAAGTGTAAGATAGAAACTAAATGTGATCAAAAATTAAAGTTGGGAGACTTGGAGAACATAGCAAAATACTGGTCAAAGAGGATGGTTTCCTGAACCAGTAGCAGGGGTGGTGGTGATGAAAGCAGTAAAACTCTGAATATATTTTCAAGGTAGAGTCCACTTGATTTAACAATGGACGAAATGTGGGCTATGAGAAAAAGAAAACACAAGATGACTCCAAATTTTGACTTACACAATTGGCTAGAATTATGATTTTTGTAGTTGAGAAGTCTGGAGGAGAAGCAGAGTTGAGTGAAAGAAAAGAATTCAGTTTGGATATGCTATGTTTCAGACAACCATTAGACATACAAATGGAGAAGTTCATGAACAATTGGGTTTAGGATCTGGACTTACCAGAGATTTGGATTGAATATACACATTGGGGGTTATCATCGTATAAATAATATTAAAAGCCAAAAGGATTAAATAAGATTACCTAATGTTATTGAAAAGATAAGAGGTTTATATAATCCAACATTATGAAGACAAGGAAATTGAAGGAGTAAGAAAGTCTAGAAAAGAGAATGCAAATGATAGTAAGATAGAAGGAATAGAAACGAGATGCTACAAATATAGATAAGGACACAGATATAGATACAGATATATCCACACTTGCTCTGACAGAACTTAACTGGGTAAAGAACAGCTTCAGAATAACCACAGCCATAAGAGTTTCGAATATTGTGCATCCTTTAAGCACTTGAGTTAAATTTAGCACCTTCTAAGACTGCATTAGCTGCAAGGAGAGAGGGCAGTCTAAAACTACCACTTACTTTAATGAAATTAACTATAACCTGATTTTTTGCTAAAAGTAGCAGGAAATTACTCTATAATCCAAATGTATCTTAGGTAACAGTAGGAGAAAATTACTACATGATGTTCTCTCTGGTTACTTGAAGCCAATAAAAGCTTATTATCCTCAAAAAGTGTGTAGACAATGACACATTGCCATACAGCTACTTTTCCCTTTAAAAGTCTTCAAATGTCACATTCTACTTGTCAACTCTTAAAATGCCATGGAGAGTAAAATAAGGATACCTATAGATATAAAATATGTTCTTTCATTAAGAACATGAAAGAAGTCATTAATGTTTTGTATTCAATAACTATATTCTTTGTGACTTACAGAAAGGAACAGTGGGTTTCTTATATCTTCCCTGAGAGTCTGGAGTTCCTGAAAAGAGTCATTAACTTGGTAGAGAGCGTCATCCATTAAAATTCTGAAAGAAGAGACTATCACACAAATTGATGACTTGTGTCATGAGCACATTTCTTTTTTCTTGCTGTAAAACTGAATTTGAGAATAAACTCTTTAATCATAGGGATATTTAAACCCCACCCACTGATAGTCACCACATAAAAAGAAAAAGAGACAGAAGAAAAGGGCTTTGAGTGGACTTTAGATATAGTGGCTAATATTAAAACTGCCTAAATGTTTTGAGAAAGTTTGTACTAGTTACTGGTATTTTTAATTTCTTCATATTCCTCTCCAAAATTTTCAGTTAAATGCTATAAACCCTCCTCTCAAAAAAAGGAAACTGAGTATACTCAACGATCACTTAGCAACATACAGCTACAAAGAGGCAACAGTGGTATTTTTAATATGTAAATGATATAAATAAGGAACTTATATACAACTATAACAATGCATATGGAAAATGATTATTGTTTTAATTCAGCTAACCATAGCACTTTGAAATTCAATATCATCATGAATCAGAGAAAATATATCTATCTAATTTAAATAACATTATTCGCTTTAAATAAAAATATATTATAGCACACTGAATCATTCTACTCTATTGAATCATGACCACATTTTCTTTCTCTTAATTTAAGTAAATTTTTAATTCTAAGATTAGAAACTGTGGAAGAGATAACCAAAATCTCTGTAAGAAATGAGATTTAGTTGATCAAGACAGCCATCATGTTCTCATGAGTAAGCTCCATGAGGAAAGCCCCAACCCAACCTTCCCCCACACAGTTGATTCTCCAACATGTCACCCACACATATGGTGCAGATTACAGCACCTATCTCAGGACCCTGCCTCTTCGAACTTTGTAAACCTACCATTCTGCCCTCTGGAATAGCACTCAGCTCAACCACAACTCTGATCCTTCACTGGAACCTGGCTCTCTCCTGACCATGTGTCTCCTCCTAGCTCTCTCAAAAATAGGTTCTTTATTTTGGGTACAGCAGAGACTTCAAAGTTCGGAAGAGGAATGGGTATCCTACTTCCTTCCAATTGCTGCTCCACACCACTTCTTACTTTTCTGGAAAATTCTGTCCCTCTGAGATTTATTGGCTCATTTACACCTTAGCTCCTTCTACATAATTTCACAGAGCTCCTAGTGTGCCAACTTTTAAGTGGTGGGCAAATAAATAAATGACATCATGTGACTTGACCTCTCACATCCCTCCTGCTAAGTCACTACAACTTCTAGGTCCCTGGGAATCTTGCAGAGAAGATTTCGACATCCGGCTTACAGGCCTATCTACCATCCACCTCCTATTTGCTCACTTAGTATGTTTCATTTCCTTTGGAAGAAAGAAAAGAAGGCAGGCTGTCTGGTCAAAACTTTTTCTGGGCAAAAAGACCTAAAGCCAGTAGTTCAGATTTTTTTTTTTTTTTTTTGAAGCATTTGAAGATTCCCAAACTCATTTTAAAAAGAAGTGAGAAATCATCCCCTGACACATGACATTTCCAAATGGAAACAAGATCATGTTGAAATGCAACAGAATTTTGAATTATCAAAAACACTGAAGAAACTGATATGTAACCTACAAAGAGTCTTTCATATTAATGAAATCATTTATATTTTTGCTTTTAAAAGTTTGTTATATTCTTGCAGGTTTCACATAACAATTAATTAAACTAGGCCTGAGTCCTTTTGACTTAATATTCATCAAATACCACACAGACATTTCTCTTCTGTAATACTGCAATTATTTCAGCATTCACCATGATGCTAATGAAGAAAGAACTTCCATGGGGGAATGTCTACTTTGTCTTTAATAATGAGAAGCAGATTGTTGATTAAGATAATTAAAATTTTATTAGAGCAGGTTGATATAGCTTTGTTTTCCTTCCAAGATTTGATTCCATTTAAAAAAAACAGCACTTTCACAATTGCCCCTGTAGATTCTTTTTCTTGAATTGCTGGTGTTTGGAAATACCTATTAGAGACATTTGCTGTTTCTAAAAATATGCAAGAATTTGAGGGTTTTTTTAATGTAAAAATATGTTCAATTTTGTCTTCACTAAGTAGGTCCATTCTCAAGTAGAAAAGTGTGTTTGTCTGCAGTTATGTCTAAATAATTGTGTTCCAGTCACTAAACATCAGTAGGTGGCCCATTTGGTCTCAGCAGTGCATTTTATAGCTATCTAAAACTTTGAGGTAGTGACTTGAAATGCCAGGGAAATAGCAATGAAAGTGGACACTGACAGTGAATACCTAGAGTTTTATCATTCTGTACTCTCCACATTTATTGCTTAGCATTTATTGCTTATAAGAATTTCTGTTCATCTTGCAAAATGCCAAAGCATGCCTTTTAATTTAGGGTAATTTAATTTAATTTCTAACATTTTAACACAAATGGCTTTAAAAATAAAAAGGAACAAAGTAATTACATTTAATTTCATGGTTTTAGATTTCTAAAAGCCATCATATTCTTTTGTGTAATTGAAGACTTCCATTAAAGGGGGAAGAAAAAATATCTCTGAAACTTCCATCCTTCTCTTGGAATAAAAGTAGAAAGAGTTTATGTTGTCATTCCATTAAATATTTACTAGGAAAGAGGTCTGTGGTGATTTTGTGCTGCTTCAAAATATAAATGGACCCTATATTATGTTGGAAGAATACTTCATAATTTCTTCCTTAGTATCAGTTAAAGCTGAAAAAGTAATCTCAGAAAAAGGAATAGTCTATCTTGGATGACTATCTCTCATGGAATAAATTTAAGAAAACAAGCCTAGAGGTAGCAAAATATGTCACTGACTGGAAACCCTAAAAGATGACCTAATACCCTTTGTTCCTACTAAGCTATTCCCATAGGAAAGCCCAATACAACTTTCAAAGGAAATTCATTTAGCATTAGTAACCAGAAAGGTTCCCTCCTAGAATTCACGTCTCTCTAACAACTCTCTTTTTTTTAACTGTTGGAAATCTTCCTGATCTCTTTCAAGGATTAATTGAAATTCATATCCCCTAGATAATCAACTTCATTGAAGAACCCATCATTCCAGAGGGAATGAATCATGACTACAAGTTCCCATAATAATTTTACACATCACTTTGAGTATTTATGCTGTCTTTTCATAAAGTTATAAATCTGTTACCTATGTCCGCATATCTGGGTACAAGATAAATGAAAAACTTTCTCCTAGTCTACAGAAAAATGCAGTCTCAAGAGAAATTTTTTAGGTATATTCCTTGAAAACCCAATAAAGATATACAGTCAGATTTATCACCATTAATAGTAGCTATGGGAGAAAACATTCCTTGTTGATAAGATGTTGTATTATATAAAAGATTTTAAATAAAGTATACATACTAGTGGGAAGTCATGGCTTTGTACATACTTGAGTGCAACGAATCAACTGCACATATCTTTTACACAGTCGCCTACCTAGTATATGTAACCATCAAAGTTCTTGAGTATCAGAAGCTGACTTTGTAACTAGGAATTTTTCAAATTTATTTCCATATAGAAAATAACATTTACTAAAGCATACATAACACAAATGTGTGACTTGACACAGATATACATTCTCAACAAACTTCTACTTCCCAAGATGAAGTAATTGGTATTGGAGGTGCTCTCTTTTTAAAAATACAGCAGAAAAACTTATAAAGCAACAGCTTCCAAGACACTGGACATCAAACAAAAAGGAGACTATATCCAGAGATGAGAAGCAAATATTTGCTCTAAAACTGCTTCAGCTCACTACGAGGAGGTAAAGCTTCCATTGTGTAGCACCAAAGTGTATTCTTCACCAAACATTCCTCTCTTCTAAATGACAGTTATTTTAACTAATAATAATGAAATAATAGCAATATATGTTCCTTACTTTAAAGAAATAATTTTAAAATATTAATTTTTAATTTAATAATTTTTTAAAGATAGTTTTATTACCCATTATGTTTATACAACTATCTGCATTGTAGGATATTCAGTTTACACCTCAGCCTGTGTGTATTTCATGCCTCACCCACCCCCAGACTTCTAGTACCCTTAACCACCACCTTGCTCCCGACTTTCTTCTCACCCATCCCGCCCTCCTAGTAGTCATAGCAAATTTTGATTTTAAATATACATATCAAGATAAGTAAAATATTTCATACATGACCAAAAAATTTCACTTGTCGAACAAAAATGTTGTCCCATTTAGTTCCCACTATTTGCTCTTCACATTTTGAACACAAATAAAAATTCCAAGTTATCATGTAAAATAGCAGAATTAAAGTATCCAAGTTCTATTTATTCATCTTTTAAATCTCTATGTATCACTGTTTATTTTCAATCTTTTTTCACATTCAGGAATATGTACTTTCACAGGATATGAACCTTCAGCTTCACCTAAAGCCAACATGAGTGGTTTCAACTCACTGCTAATTTAACTCTTGTAACAAACATTGATGGAATTGAGTCCATGAGTGTCAGAAACTGACTGTATAATTAGGAAATTTTCAAATTTATTTCCACATAGAAAATAACGTTTACTAAAGCATATGTAACACAAATGTGTGAAATGATGTAGATACATATTCTTAACAAACTTCTACTTCCCAAGATGGAGTAATTGGTATCGGAGGTGCTCTACTATTAAAGCGATTATTTGAAAATAAAGCAATGTCCAAGACATTGGACATCAAACAACAAAGGAGACTATATCCAGAGATGAAAAGTAAATACTTGCTCTAAAATTGCTTCAGCTCACTATCTGGAAGTATAGCTTCCATTGTGTAGTATACATATTAGAAACTATAGGACAAATGCTAAAAGAGTGTTTAAAGAAGTATAACTGACATGCTTAAAAAGAAGATGAAATGAATTCATATTAAATGCTCAATTATGCCTAAAGCAAGATGAAAGTAAGAACTAATTAAAATTGGGCAGAAAATAAAAAAGTTGAAAACATCAGAGAAAATCAACAAAATCAAAAGCAAGTTCTTTTGAATCAGTAAAACTGAGTAAGCTCTCAACAGGCTTATCAAGAAATTGCCAAGTGAGAAGACGTCAAGAAGAAACCAAAAAAGAAAGACAGATATATATACACATGAGAAATTGAAGAAGAGTCATTGTGAAGTTTAAAAAGATAATAAAGGAATACTATGAACAATTCTATGCCCACAAATTGGATAACTTACATGAAATGTATCGATTCCTTAAACATGTGCACGACCAAAACATAAAGAGAAATAAATCATTTGAGGAGGCCTGTGTCTATCAAAGAAATCAAATAAAAAAATCAATAACTTTTTTTAAAGACAGATATCTATATTTTAAAAGAAGAAACAAAACTATACTTCCTATCAGATAACATAATCTTATGCATGAAAAATCCTAAGGAACTCACTAAAAATCAAAACCATAGACTATAGCCACATCATACTAATATTGATTGCATTCTGTACCCCAGCTATGAAAAATCCATAAATGAAAGTATTTGTAACAGCATCGAAAGATACAATATGCAGGAAGAAACTTAAAACAAGATGTACATAACTTTTACACCAAAAAGTTACAAAAAATCTTCTGAAAAAAAGATTTGAGAGGTGACTTAGGTCACCAAGGTAGAGCCCTCAAGAATGGGACTGACCCTTTGTAAAGAGACCCAAGAGAGAGCCCTCGCCCCTTCTGCCTCTACGCCTACCACAAGCCCTATCGCCACTGTCACCCCACATTATAACCCAGAAAACCTGGAATTGTTCTCATTTGCTCTGATTGTGAAAGAATCGTAAACCTAAATGACCTTAAAATCGTTTTAAAAATAGTTTAAGAATAGTTTTAAAAAATCCACATTAACACTCTTACTCCAGTTTTACAGATGAGTTCTAACAAAAATTATGTCACTTGATTCTTACATAAAATCTTTTCTAGAAGGAATGTTTTTATTTTTCAACTCATTTAATAAAGCTAGTATAGCTTAATAGGGAATTCTCTTACTGGCTTAAATAATATGTAAGGGTGAAAATCCTTGAAAATATCTACTTCATGAAAAAAATTTCAATCATCACCTTTATAATCAGAGACAAGAGTACACATACATGATTATCATTCTACCAAACGTTGTACTGAATGGATCTTTTATGTCACATGAAAATAAGAAAGACAAATAAAAGATAAAAGAATTGAAAAGAAAAACTGATAATGTTCACAGATGATATTGTTGTCTATAAAACAAAAAGTCTAACAGAGTCTACAGATACATCATGTAAATTAACTAGTCAGTTCAGCAAGGGAATTAAGTATAAAATCAATAGTTTTATTTCTAGACATCAGCAATGAAAAGCATATAATAAACGATCTTTAATTATGTCTCAGAAACATAAGCATGATGATAATAAAAACCTTGAAGGATAAAATGATAAAGCTGATTAAAAGACATTACCAAAGACCCAAATAATTTAATAGCCTATTATGTCAATAAATAGGGAGACAGCAGTGTGATGTCAGTATTTCATATCTAAATTAATTGCTATCAAATTCCAATAATATTTGCAGTGAAACCTGACAACCTCATTCTAAATTTTAAGTGTAAGGACTTAGAATAATCAAAAAAAAAAAAAAGCGAAGAAGGAAAATAAAGGCCTTTCACCTACCATACATCAGGGCTTTATTACTAAGTTATAGTAATCAAAGCAATGTGGTATTGGAATAGAGATAAACACAGCAGGTCAATGGGGGAAAAGTCCACAAAAATCCATAAACAAAACAAACTCACACATGTATGAAAATGTGATCTATAATGGAGATGGCTTTGCCTTTCAGTAAAGCTATGAATAGGACTGGAGCAATTAATTACCATAAATTAATCCTTAACTCAAACTATACAAACTCATTTTCAGATGTATTAAAAATAAAACATGGAATTTTTATAACAAAACATGAAAGACACCCTTACAATTTTGAAAAGCAGAATGTTTTTGAAATAAGGACTAACCTGAGGAACTTTTATACCCCCACAACCCAGCAGTCACTAGAGATGAACCACGCTGCAAAGGGGGCATGAACTTGGATGCAGCAGCTTTCTACCCCTGAGCTCAGCTCTCAGAGACCCTCTGTGAGGGCAGCTTCCATAGCACTCAGAGCTACAGGAAATGTACTACTGATATTGACTGTGGTTTGGGGATTAGGATTGTTTTCAGATTTCCATCCCTTCACATGACCACATATTTGACATGCCTGATGTAAATCTGGGGGCAGTCCTGTGTCCTATAACCATGGCTTGCATCTAATTCCTCTTCTGTCCCTTAGCCGGAATCGTTGCATTACTCTCTGGCTCCATTTAGAGCTTGGTGGGAGTTGAAATTTAGAACTTGACATGTAGGAATTCTGAATTTGAGTTTTGTCAGGTTTTAACATCAGTTTCATGCCCACGAAGTCCTCTCCACCATCACCCAGCCATCACCATTAAGAATAACCTACAACTCCCTTCTAGAGTCGTGCTCATCTTGCCTCTGCCTTTCTTCTGCCATCTACACTGGGGGAAAGGAGACAAATTTCTGAACCTGGTAGTTGTTAAACTAAAATTAATTTTTCTAAAGATGAATAACTCTCTCGAGGGGCTTTTAAAAAACAAGGCCTATTTTTGTCTGAGGAGGTGGCAGCCTAAACAGTTATTTAGAAATAGACTGACTATACCTTCTGTTTCAAACAGAACAGTGCTGTTTGTTTTCAGGTTTCCTGATCACCCATTTTGCCCCGTGTTTCATAAACCAGGGCCGCCTGTCACACATGGCAGCAGGAGCAGCTGAGTTGGCCCAGGGCCAGTCTGTTGAGGGGGTCCAAAGCCCTGTCCCGTTCTGAAATGTTGTCAGCCTATTTAGAAATGATACTTCAATCTGATGAAGGTATGTTAAATTGCAAAGCAGCAGCTTAGGTGACAGATGAATCTGGATTTGTAGTACTTTTAATACATGAATTCAGGAAATAGGAATCAGGCTGAGAGAGGGGAAGGGATAAGTGACCCAATACATTTCACAATAAACCTGTGACAAATCAAAAATGTAAGGTAGTACTTATTTCTAATCCAAGGAACCATATATGTCTCTGTTGATTTCAAAATCCCCTGCATCTCAAATACTATAGGATCTCAAAGATGGTAAGATCAAATACTATAGGGTCTCAATTAGTTGGTTGTTTGAGTTTGATAAGGGGCTTATGTCTAAACTAAAACCAATTCAGTGATCCCTAGAAAAATGGCAAATATTAAAAGGGAAAATGACAAAAACGTGTCAGTTACTTTAACTTGAAACTATTTTGTGATTAGAATACAAGCTAATACTTTATCCTTCAGTCCAAAACATTGAGAGAAGCAGATAGATTCTGCAATTAGTAAAATCGATCAGCAAGCTGACTGGTCACTGTTGAGCAGACTCACTCTTAGCCGGGGAAACGCTCTGTGTCCCACTGACAACTCAGGGAGCCACCCTGTTCCTCACAAAAAGGATTAATTTAGTAAAACAAAGAAGCGGGAGAGATTTGTTCAGCTTCCTCCACGATACACCGTTTCAATTGTTCTCCTCTGGAGAAAAAAATGACGGATGCTTGGAATTGAGAAACCACCACCAAGTCAGGCTCTGTTCCTTGCCATTATTCGCATTAATCCCACTTGAATATGCAGCATTGTTTTAAACAGAGAACAACAAAATTAAATACAGTTAATTTACTTGCTGCCAGATTTTAAAGATTTGAATGACAATTGTTTTCTGATCTAAATATAAAAAAAACAAGATGCTTTTTTTAGGAAAATTGTTTTTCATATCCATTTCAGTCCCTTAAACTGACATTTGTTAACACAAAGTCTGCTCGTGATGTTTACATTTCTCCATCATGACTGTTCTTCTCCTCTCCTAAACTACTGACCTATTCCCAGATCCTTCCATGTCTAAAATCATACCTCAAACACAGTTACAATGTGCCCATCAGGAACCCCACAGTCCTGGGATTCACATTTATGTTCCCCAAGGCATGCATCATTTTTCCTGATGAAAGACTTGTAAGGGCAGTTTCTCTATTTCCATGTTGCCTAGGTCAAGTTTGCACATATCAGCAGGCAATCGATACTTAGGATTATAAGATTTTTGCTCTCCCTGTTTAATTATAAATTAGTAAATTAAAAAATGAGTCAACTTCCTATAAGACATCATGTTCATACCCACAAGAGTGATTAAGTCTGAATCCTCTTTCCATTTTTGAAATTTTGAGCACAAGTTAAAGAGCCCTGATGGTTAAATAACTGAAAACACACAGTTTTGCAGTTTAGAATATCTGAGAGAAGATGCTGATACAACAATTTGAATGCAAAGAGTTTATGTAGAGGTGATACCAGGAAATACCAGTAAGGAAGTAGAAAGTAAGGGAGGACAAGGATGGGAGTCAATAAATTTCCATTACTAAGCAGGTTATCAGTGTGGTTAACTGGACTTAATTCCACTGGGCAACTTTAAGAGCCAATGTATCTCAAGTGCAGTAAAGTTAAACTTCTTACAGAGTAGGGAAATGGGTATTTATACACCAGTTCTCACTTATCTTGGCTTGGAGCTGTTGGGGGCAGAAGGAGGTGTGGATTTCATACTCTTCCATCTTGTCTCAGGCAAGGAGAAAGCAGGCTCCACTGGCAAAAATGCAAATGCAGGTGCTGATCTTTACAAGACCTGCTTTCAGACAAAGGATATGAGAGAGCCTCCAGGGTCTGCCAAATGCAGATGACCAGTCCACTTAATCTGAACTCTAAAATTAGCGTGGCCATCTCTATTGCTTGGTTTCCTGAATATAAAGTATCATCATGCTATTGAAAGAAACACTAACTCAGGTGTTTCACCTAGGAAAATATAATGCAAAATAAAGGTATGAAACCAGAAAACAGTATGAAATTGAGGTGACAAATATGACAGAATACTGACCTAAAAAATACCAGGAAGCAGAATAAATGAAATATTTGAAGGAAATTTATGAATTAGTCTAAAACAAATCAAGGCTAACTTTGAGATCCTACTTCAAAAAAAGGTAGTTCGATATAATAACTGCTGAAATTTACTACCTGATTATTCTACTATCTTTCATCCCTTGGGAATGTCGCAAACATATAAGCCAAATTTTATATCACAATGCACTACTCACTACTAATAATATGTGTTCTTTTTCAGACAATGATTAATAAATAATCTTTAGCTTCAATAAGCTACTACAATAGGAATTATTGGAAATTAGCAAAGACTCCAATGTCTATTTTTTAAATAAAATGAAAAATTACTTCTTAATGGATATATATGTACATTGTACATAGAGTATTCCAATTTCCAAGGTGTAGGAAAATCTTTTCCTGTATTAAATAAATGAGCAGCAACACATCTTCGGGTCTTCAAATGGAGCTAGTAACACCCAAAATACTATTTTTAGTTCATTATAAAAATTTAGGCCTAAAATAAAAAGTGAATGAGTACCTACATTTAGCATCAGTTAAGATGAGAAAACATTCTTTTAATTATTAAACTATTTTCTAAATAGCCATCTAGAGTGAAAAATGTTAAGGGGAGTTGTCCAGGCTCTTGGCAGCTCAGAACCAACTAAAATGATTAAATCGGAGGATTTTTTTGTTTCTTTTCAATCCTGTGTCTGCCAAGAGTAGAAAAATGATACAATTTCAGACATTAATTTTATTATTATGAAATCATTTTAACATATAGCATGGACACAATTCCTATTTGCCCACAGTATCAGTGATAAAAGGGAGACTTACTGGATTGATTGATGATTACGTTTATATAGTAACCTATAACCATATAAAACATTAGTTTTCAAGTTGCTTTAACCATAATCCACAAAAGTGCATACTTTTTTAAATGACCCAGTAGACACACATGTATGAATATATATATATATATATATGTGTATAACTAAAACAAAAATTTCACAAAAAAGTGTTTCTGTAATACACTTTTAGCTTTACTATTTTATTTCATTCTATTTCACTTTTCATGTTAGTTGAAACCCATTAAATGGATTTGTCAATAGTAAATTGTGACTATGGTTTGAAAAGCATTCATATAAAATAACGTGTTTGAAGAGGGAGTATTTTTTTCTCTTTTCCCTTAGCTATATCTAGCTGTTGAAGTTCAATAATAAAATAGAGGCAATATTTATAAAAGAGCTATAAATCGTGATCTTCGATGAGATCAACCAAACAGCAAGAGAAAGAAGGCGGGGAGAAAAGAGATTTCAAATTTAATAAGGCTTAAGTGGATCCAAGCATCTGTAATTCATAATGTTAACCATATTCTTTGTGAGACGCACTGTATTAGCCACTCTTGACTAGTTAGTAGTAACAGGAAATAGGAATATAATTTTCAGTTCCTTTAAAAACAACAAAAGAAAAGGAGAAAGAAATATTCAGAGAAAAGATTTCATTGTTGCATAAATATTTCCACATATGTTTTCCAATTATAAAAGCACCATGTATTCATGGAAGAAATTTTTGAAAACATGAAAAGGTGTGAGTCTAGAGAAGAACTGGAAGAGAAGAGGCAGGTTAGGAGAAAGAAAAACAAGTGCCAACCAGGGCTGGTCTAGGAGGCCCTTGGGAACTGGGTAGCAGACATGCATGGCTCTCTCTTTGATGGCATTCAATGGCACATGATCTATTACGTTAATCTATGAGTACATAATCTGTGCCCGGCCTGGGTCTAGGTGCCAGGGATGCATCAGTGAACAAGAGAGACAGAAATTTATAACCTTACTGATCTGACACTCGAAGGTAATTGGTATGATCTTCAAAGCTGTGTGGGGGTGTTTTTATGAGTTCATAGTCATCACAAATATTCTCAACCCTGAATTAAGCAGGAATTCTGACTTCAAGAACCTGGGCTGGCTTGGACAATAGGGGATAACTGGTGAACCAAGTAGATTCAAACAGAGGGCTATTCCCTTGAGCACCTCATGATCTAGTAGGCCTGCACCTAATACACAAACTCTAAATAAAATTATTTCCAAACAAAAATCTGCACATGGATTGTTACTGAAACCTTACTCATAACTGCCAATACTTAGAGGCAACCTCTTTCAGTAAGTGAATGGATAAATGGTGGCAACCTCCAGACAATGGAGTATTATTCACTGCTAAAAATACATGAACAATCAAGTCATGGAAAGATATGGAAAAGCATTGAATACATATCAGTAACTGAAAGAAGCCAATCTGAAAAGACCGCATTCAGTGTGATTCCAGGCATTCTAGAAAAGGTAAAACTGTGGTGACAGTAAAGGATCAGTGGTTAAGGGGGGCTGAGGGGTGTGGTGAGATATGTGAGCAGAGCACAGAGGGTCTTCAGGGTAGTGAAAATACTCTAGGATGCCATATGATGAATACGCATCACTGTAGAGTTGTCTAAACCACAAAATGTATTAGAGCAAGAGTAAACCATAATGTAAGCTGTGGACTTTGGGTGATTATGATTGTAGGACTATGAATTGTAGGACTCTGGGGTTGGTTTTCTATACTCTAACTATAAACCTAAAATTGCTATAAAGAAAAAGTGTTTAAAAAAGAAAGGAATATAGTGCAGAGCACTGCACAGAAGTAAAATAAAATAATTGACACTGAATTCCTTAATGACCAGGTAACAGTTAACTTGCAGCCAGATTTAATTACTTAAGAAAATTGAGTCATGCAACAATTTTTGCACAGCTAACTTTATAGATCTGATGAGAAAAAAAAAGATACACTAAGATCTGTTTCTTTAAGAATTCAGTCTTCACTATCTTTGTTTAACTTTTTCCAAATATGATTGCTTTGGATTGAATCCATTAGTGTGGCAGGGGGCTGGAGGGCAGGGTTGAAAATGTCTGCCTATTTCCTTTATATATGAATATTAGTTTGACTCAGCACAATATTCTGAGCTAAGTCTTCCTCATCACTCTGCAGTTTAGCAGTTAGATTGTGGCCAACTCTTGAAAGTATTTTGTAGGCAAACAGTGCCTTTGGTAGCGGTAGCGGCAAAGAAGTGGGGAAATGTGCAGGCTTACTGAGTCACATTCAATATTTAGGGAAGAAAAATCCTTCATATGATAATTGGATAGATGGGCTGAGTTTCTGAGATCTGCAGAAAGAAAGAACAAAAAGAAAAAAGAATATTTTGACATAGAGGACACTCATTAGTAGATTCCTCTATAGTCAGAAATGTATCATTTTCAAGACTGAGGTTCTACTATTTTTCTTTCTATAAGAGTGGCCAGAAAGAACATTTTTTATTTACCAATTACCAGAAAGAACAATATTTATTAAAGAAAACTTGTGTGCCTTTATTTGAGACATGTTTTTCTTGCAAAAATGCAAAGAAAATATTATAGGATAATATGGGTTTAAAATCTAGAAAATTACAATAGATTCATTGTAGAGCATTAATGAGTGCATGAGTCTCAGCTGCATGGAGCACTCAGGAATTGTCCATGTTATTAGCTCTTCCTGGTCTGAGAGACTCTCTAATCTAGCTCTGGACATCCCAGGGTTGTGGTTAAAGACCTAATCAACAGCAGGGCTCCCAGGTTTGGAAATATTCCCATATCTAACAATCACCTTTATCTGGAGTTGTCAGCACTCTTCCAAAGTCTGTGTGTTTGGAAAATTATTAAGCAATTACCTACGAACCCTGTGAGGCTTAGTTGTTGTTTTTTTTTTTAGATCCTTTTAAGAGCTGTATAGATAACGTGAGTGTTTAATTGCAGGGTAAAGGGTAAAATAAATTGTTTTACTTATTTAAAATTGATGTTAACTTTTCAAACTGCTATTTAAGAGTGTATAGTGCAGAACACTGCACAGAAGTAAAATAAAATAATTGACACTGAATTCCTTAATGACCAGGTAACAGAGTTAACTTGTTAATATGTATAACTTGTTATAACTTATAATATGTATAATATACACTATAGTAGATCTATACTGACAGTTATACACTCCAAATAATGGAAGAAAATTTAGAGACTGAAAGATCTAAATCTTGGTTATCCGAACAAATAAATGGCTTTTATTATATTCATCTAAAAGGCAAGAGAAGCTATCACTGCCCTTGTTATTTTTTTCTTGATGTTTACTGCCTCTTTACAAAATGTGAATGGATTGAAATGATTTATATCAGTTGTCGTTTCGTACAAAAGGACAAGCTTGGGAAAGTGATTTTTAAAAATATGTTTAGGTAGATAAATGATAGATGAGAGATGATTGAAAGACAGATACAGATATACTGTTTCCCCAGGGAACAATTCTCTGCGCTTATTAATCATGGCCAGAAAAAAACCCAAAACATATTGTTTGCGGTAGATACTGCATACGATGCCACATTTGCTTTTTAAACTTGCTGGGGAAGGTCCCAGAGGATCATCGAGACCATATGAACAGGTAGCAGGTATTTCAGCAGTTACTGTACTGAAATTTTGTTTAAACAAGACCATTAAATTCACTGTCATCACTGAAAGCGTGGAGGGCTGCGGACCCCGACTTCTACACTTGCTCATGGCTACCCACTGGGTCCACACTACACGCCATGATCTTGGTTTATGATGTGGTTAAGCAGGAAAGCTAAAGAGCTGTTCTTGTGCTTCCTGGATGAAAACTGCTGGGTTTTGTTTGCAACATCTGTATAAATAGTTGCTGTTTCTCTACCGAACACCTCAGAGAGTGCCCAATATGGATAAACATGTCACTGACAGGATGGGAAATATCCAGCCCCCAAAGCACAAGCTGGGCAATGAGTTTGTGGAGGGTTGGGGTTTGAGTGTAGGAAACTGATTCCAGCACCCTGGGAGAATTACAAAACAAAAGTGTTAAGAATTTCTTACTAGCTCATGACACTGAAGAAAACTGTGACTCACTACATTCCAAAACATGTGCAAACATGTCTTAAAGGTGGAGAGAGATCCTCAGCATCCCTGGGCCACTCACTGAACTGATGGAATCACCCAGGTTTATTCTACAACATCACCATGCACAAGTCAGGTGACACAAGTCATTCAAAGAGGAAGGAATCCAATAAGGATACTTAAGAAACTTTTGGAAAAACTAGAAGAGCAGAGTATAGAAAGGTCTCCACACTGCAGCAATTTTCAGCAGAAAGCTTAGAAGAGCAGGAGTAGTGCTAATTTCTAACGGCCAAGATCCAGAACTTTACTAGCAATTACTTGTTGTATTATTGACAAAAAAAGTAACATTCAGAAGACTTTTGTACATTTTATCAGTCCTTTCTGAGGAGCTTTTCCTGATAGTTTGCTGGAGGTAACCTCTGTCTTGCTATTGAATATCCATCACACATAATGTCCTGTTGTATTGCAGTTGTTTATGCTTGTAAGTTATTTCCCTTGTTAAGATCCTTGAGAACAGGATATGTACTCCCATGAACCTTCTGAAAAACACTATTTGTAATAAAAAATAATAACTACTATTTGCTAAATTCCCACCATTTATTGAGCACCAGTTTCCCTCATTTATTTACTCAATCTCACTCAATACCCATGACAACCATATGAAAATAACATTCACTTTTACAACTAGGAAACAGACCCACAGAGATTCACCACTTTGAAATGTAGTAGAGCTAAGGATTTAACTCTGGTTTGTCAAACCCAAAATCCATCTGTTTCCACGCTGCCTCACTAGTGTGTCAGAGAAATATGAATTTAAAGGGTGACCTAACTGTTATAACAAATACCTGTGGTGTTGGGGAATCATCTCTCAAGTAGCCTATTCAATTATGGGAAATTTTATGTCTTAGAAAGTAGTTCCTTACAAGGAACCATGATACCCTTCTCCATTTCCTTGTACTTCCATTACAGAAACTCTGTGAAGGTGGAAAACATTTTCATCATCATGTAGACTTCTACTGAACAGCATGACCTTAAAAAGAATAAGTAACTATTTTTAGAATGGTTGCAGGGACTTAACAAGTTATTAGATGTAACTACCCAGAACAATGCTGGACAAAATAAGCACCAATAAGTACCATTACATTAACAATAGTTCTTGTCAGACACATGACTATTTGCAGAAGATACAATGGAAACTAAGACATGGTTTCTAAAAAGTATTTATATATTTCTTCTTCTCTTATACTTAGTTGTCTCTATAAGCAATGGAATCTCCCTCAATCACTAAAGGGCTCAAAACAGATCACTCCAAGTCTCCCAAAATGAAGATTATTTTGAGCCGAGGATAATGGCAACCCAAGGCAAAGGAGAAACTGTCTATCTCTTAGCCCTTTTCCTTCCTTAATGGAAGAAGCATCATCAGTCCCTAAGAGTCTACCTTTCCCATAATCAAAAAGTTATCATTGTTCTTTTATTCCTAGAAGAATGCAGTTTGGGAAGGTTTTAATCTAGATGTATGCTTACCTATAAATTTACCGATCTGTGAAATCATCCTTACTTGCAGAGTAAAGATGAGGAATCCCCTCACGTGAAGACTCCCTCCTCCCTCCTTGATGCCGTAGGACCCTTTCCCATGCCTCAGCATAGGATATGACTTTGAGCTATTCTGTTTACTTCAGAATTTACAGTCACATAAATTCTCCATGCAGCTGTCATTAAATAGGTTTTTTTTTTATCCTACTAATTCTATCTGATGTATACATCAAGCCCATGACAAACCTGAAGTGGAAATTTTCCCTGTGCCCCTACCATCACATCTTCTGAAGTCCATTGTGAAATTCTACAACTGTGAAAATAGCTATATTTGCTGAGAGCTATGCCTACAGCATCCCTCTCTACTATACCATGTTTCAAAGAATAAGAAGAAAAGAGACACTGTTCTTACTGGCTCAGTATGACTATCAGACATAAAGCCAGACTTGATACTAGTCTCATGGTCATTGCTTCTAAAGTTGTACCATCTAATTGGATAGCAGCCAGACACACATGGCAATTTCAATGCAAATTCTTATGAATTAAATTTTAATTCTCTGCCATCGTACTGGCCACATTTCAAGTGCTCGATAGCTACAAGTAGCCAGAGACTACCTTACTCAACAGTGCAGACAGAGCATTTCCAGTGTCACACAGAGTTCCATTGGACAGCACTACCCTAAAGTGACAGCAAGTATCTCAAGCAGTGTAAAGCTCTTATGGGATACAGATGCAAAGTTAAATCTCTGAAACACCACTGCAGCACCACAAATGACCAACAATGAACCATAGGCAACCTGGCTTTTGACAGCTTTGGGGATTATGTCAAGTAAGACAATTGCCCATAAATATTCATCATAAACTGAAGATTTTCACTGCCCCCGGCAAACAGCAAATCTCACCTTTTGTCCTTGCTGAGTTGTCCACAATCACAGAGCATGTGAAGTGGCAGGAACTCTAAAGAGAAAACTCTATTAATTCACCAACTGGATTAGCAATAGAAGTTGGGGCAAAGAGGCATCAAAAAAGTACTGATCAAAGTTTGGACTTGGGAAACAGGGACACCAACTCTGAGCTCCAAGGATTTGCATGGCTTTAGACAAGGGATTTGGTCTCATGAAGCTCCAGGGAGTGTGATCAGCTGTAGGAAAGAGAGAAATAAGGGAATGAGTGTAAAACACTTACTATTGTGTTCTTTACAAATGTCTGCCAGCACTACCTAGGTGTGGAAAGTCAGTAGAAGAAAAGGCGGACAAGTTATTTATCCCAGGCCTTGTTTTTGTCTGATGTCCATGTGCCTCAGTCATGTTGAAAAAGGTAGCATGAGGTTATACATGTGAACACATTTTCAAATAACATAAATATGCTTTTTTTACTTGTCTTTATTAACAACTATTAACGGTGTATAAAATATGGTGGCTATTTTCCACATCTATTTCACATGGATTATTGGTATAAAAGATCACATATTTGAGAAATTTTGGAGAAAATGAAAAATAACTTCTCTAACACATGTTATACTGTTTATTATGCTCTGTTTAATATGGGAAAACTTAAGGTTAATAAAAGCACTTAACCTGCTCCCTGACAGCAATGAGCATCAGATGGCAAGTTAAATCAGCAGGACATGGGGAAATTGAGTGTACAAAGCCCACCCCCACCTCAATCTCTCAAGAGGTTAGAAGGCTTTCTAAAAACAAAGGAAGTCATTAATCCTTGGTCAGCAGTATTTTGCATTTGTTAAGAAGGAAACTCAGTTTGACATTTTCTATGTGTTTTTTCTTGTAGAATTAGAGAGTTCATGAACGATTTGGGAAAGCATCCCAAAATACATCTGACCCATTTATTGCTGCAAGTGTAGGGTTATTTGAGAAAATAAAGAACTGCCATAAGTCCCAGAGACACTATCTTTAACATTTTTCTCTTCCTACTTTAAAGAAAATAGAACTTGAATAAATGCTGAATGGAATTAACATGTCATATTTCAAGTCACACATCAATGTTAATGTCCTGGCATCCTATTAGTCCACTGCCAGACTTTGTGCATATTCTTCCTCTTGTTACTGAGCAAAGAGGAATAAATAAAAATGAAGGTCTTTCAAAATGAAGAGGTGAAGAAAAATGCCAAAATCAGGTCCTTTATTAACAGCTCAGAAACTTCACTGCACTGCAGGAAAAAAACAAACAAAGCAAAACAAAACAAAACAAAAAGTGATTGAAAGCACAGAAATGATCATCTCAATCAAAAGGTTATAGACTATTAGAAGAGAGAGTTATTTACTCCCAGCTGCATAATCAGGAATGGTTATTCACCTTGGTAAAGAGCAGATGTCTGGGTTATATTGGAATTTGACATTTGAAATGAGGAATACCAAAATCTTCCAGGTCAATATCTCAGGAAAATTTATTCCCTTATACAGCTTTCTGCTGATATTCTCCAAAATTAGTGATTCAATTAAGGAGAGTAGCCTCCCTAATATTTAGATGCTCATAGTTTTCTGTCTTAACAATTTCTCAACACTGTCCAGGGTACTCTTCTCACCCTCCAGAACTAGTCCCTCAACATCTCTGACTTGATTGGGCCCATCCATGAGTCATTGCTGGGAGAGAACTGCCTCAGTTCATTGGTTCATTTATTCATTCATCTATCTAATCATTAATGCATCCACTCATCCGTATCTCCATGATTCATTTTCTTCTAAGAGGTAACACTAGGTGCTAGGAATAAAACAAAACCATATGCCAGCTGTTTTCTGTTGTGCCCTGGCTTCCATTCATCCTTGAGATTTACCACAGACAATTAAAAAGTTCACCTTACAGCTGAATTTTGTTTGGGAAAGATGAGTTTCTTCATATTTCTTATGCTTGTTGACTTTAATAGTTGTCCTATAGTTCCTGCTCTAAACAGGAGGGTAAAAGATTTTTCTCTTCAAGCCTCCACTTTTATTCATGAAAGATACTGTAACCTCTGCACAAAGAAGAGAAAGACTCCCACGTGGGCCAGTATGTGATCTGGCATATTCTGCATCCCTTCCACAGGCCCTTACCACACATGGTAATTACTTCCTTCAGATATTCTTCCCCTCACTAGCTCTCCACTCCAAAAAGGCAGAAAAGATGAACATCTTATTCCAAGCTATTCCTCGGGGCTTGACACTATGCCAGAATAAGCAGTCACTATTTTTTGAATAAATAAAAACACCAAAGGGAGACAGTATTCATTCACCTATAAACTCTACAGAGTTGGTGTGGGATTAATTTGTTTTACATTTAAATATGCCAAGTGCAGCACCTGGTACAAAATAGCTGTTTTGTTTTATTTAGCAAACAGTAATGGCTCAATAAATATTAATTCATTCTTTCACATGTATTCACGGATACTATTGGCTAAATTTATTATTCCATCTACAATAATGTATTTTAAGTTGGCGTGTACCTTTTGGGAAAGACAAAGTCTTAATTTATTGCACAGAACTGAGGTATCAGTTTAGGCAATCAGTTTAAATCTAGGCAGGTGGACTTTTTCACTCTTTAATCACAGCGCAGAGGAAACAGCCCTTTCTCTGTATATGGGGATCAAACTTTCTCAGAAGTATCCCCATCAAGTGAGTAGAGTCAGGTTTTATCTGCCCAGTGTGAGAGGCGAGGCTCCCAGCATGGCTCCCGATTCACCTGCAGACCCATCAGAGTGCCACCGGGGAAGGAGAGAAATGGAAGCCAGGAGAAATCAGTGTAACCGACGTTCAGGGAACAGTAACAGCTGATAGTAGACACAAAATGGATGCTAATATTTGGAACTACCCAGTTCACTTGACCTGAGTGCTTCCATGTGTTCCTTCTCTTCTTTATCCATCCTGGTGTCATCATGCTCCTTCCTCGGCCACATTAGCCTGATCCCCCACATTCGCTGTATGTGTCTGCAAACTGACTGTGATCTCAACCAAGAGCAGCAGCAGTGAAGGAGAGAAGCAGATTGAGTCAGCAGGCTTCAGCTCTCAGGGAAAAGCTGACTGCTCCATTTTTGGTCCATTGGCTCTCTGGTTTCTTCTCCCCTCCCTGTTTCTCCCACCAGCTGTCCCTCTCTGTCTTTGCCCTCAAGTCTCCCACAATCTGTCTTTACCCTTCCTCCTCCGCTAATCCTCCATCGCCTCCTGCCTGCCATTGCTTTCCTTCAGGTCTTTTCTCTGACACCCATTTTCATTTCAAATGCTAAAACAAAAAAGGTAGAGGAAATGATCAACCTAGCTACAATGAAGAGTATAAAACTTTATCTTCTGTTCCCCTTAGATATATTTTTCTTGCTAGAGATCTAAAAGTAGATCACCTGAGTTGTTTCCACACGATTAACATAGCAGCACCTTCAAGGCCTATAGATGAAAATCTGTTGTACTAAGAATTGTATCTTAACCAATTTCAGAACTGGGACCATATCGTTAAAGCAAGGTTAAGTAGCAAATAGCATCAAACCAAGGCAATTCTTCTGTCTTTCAGGAATTAAAGGAAAACAAGTGTTAATCTGCACCAAATATTAGATTTTCTTATTAGTGGCTCAGAAACCAGAGGATTATAACCAGGGCTTAAAGAGCGGTTGCATATTGATTCCAGCCCCTCCATCCCACATATATGTTTCAGAAAGAACATGTGAGCTGCCAGTCAAAGGGGGCCTGATGTCAGGATTGGAAGACTGGAGAACAAACCAGGTAAAAGAAATATTTACATGAAGTAGCAAGGAATGAATCAAACAGAAAAGCTAGTCCAGTGCTTCTCAGAGTAAACGCCTTGAACCAGAGGCCTCAGTATCCATTACTTAGGAACATGTTAGAAATGCACATCCCCAGCTCCCACCCCAGACCTATTGAATCAGAAACAGATCCTATCACCATTTGAGAAGTCCTGTAGTGGTGGAATCAGATCAGGTTTCAGGTGTGATTTAAAATGAAGTGGAACCGATAATTACGACTCAGAAAAGACAAGGGGAGGGAAGACCCTTTACCCCTACATTTATGTCAGGTCTTTTTATACCTCTACCTTGGTCCCTGGTTTTATAAAGGTGATTGCTTCATTATCATTTTTTAATTCCTAGGGATATATTGGGTCACAAATCTTACCTCCTTTGAGGAAACAATTTTTTCACTTTTCCTTCTCATAGAATTATGCATATATTCTGTGCTAGTTGTTCTTGCTTGCGTTCAGGGAATTCTT
Organism: Solenodon paradoxus; assembly: GCA_004363575.1. NCBI lineage: Eukaryota > Metazoa > Chordata > Mammalia > Eulipotyphla > Solenodontidae > Solenodon > Solenodon paradoxus. The sequence goes on from RJWH01000586.1 coordinate 539,645, forward strand.
CCTGAGGTATTGGATGGAGGATCATGTCGGAGAGAAATTAAGGTCAATATTCCTTCTTAAAAGTAGTTTCTTATTCAAATGTATGAGTGTGGGTGCTTTACTATTTCCCTCTTGTAGCCAATAGACTTGATCACTACAGGGCAGATTCTCTTCGCTTCCTTCAGTTTCACCAATGGTTTCCTGCAAATATGACTTTTTTGTTCCTCCTCTCCCAGCTCTGCTTTCTCTCTCTGCCTGCTGTGATTTCAAGTGAAATCAAATCCAGGGGAAGCCTTGCATTAACCTTCCCTTTACTTACCATTTCATAGAGGATTTTGGGTTTTGAACCTGAGAGATACCACTACTTGAGATCATACCAACATTGTCTGAGGTCTACAACCACAGCCATTTCCTCTAATACAGTTCTGACACCTTGTTTTCTCCTTAATTTCATACTCATTGGGGCCCTTGTTCATATAGTGTGGTTTGGAGTTACCATGACTTTAGTTTCATCAAATAAGTCTTGACATGTTTATGCTTCTTCTCACAGCTGCTTTGTGATTTCTGAAAGGAAAGTGAGAAATCTAGAATATCAGACCAACAAACACGCGGAAAATTGTCCTACAGATTTTATCTTCTCTCCGTCATGTGTCCTTTCTCTTCTCACATCCTTTTATCACTTCTTGCATAGAGTAGACTTCTAACTGGTCTCCCTGGCCATATAGTTGGGCTTTTTACTAACCATTCTTTGAATAATGCAATCTTTTTAAAGTTCAGAATTATTTCAGCCTCTTGTTTAAAAATCCTCCAAAGAATCCTCTTAGTTTTCAGACAAGTTCAAATTCCTCTACTCAGCACTTACAGGGGTCAGAGGAAAAGTTTCCCCATTTCACTGAGGTTCTTTACAGGCTGGACAATAAAACATGAGGGAAAAGCCCAAATTTAATAAGATACATATGGAAAATTTGCATGGTCCATATTCTGTGATAACTAGGACAGATCAAATACTTATATTCTGTTCTGAGGCATGGAAATGGGGACCTGGGGTGTTGAGGAGAGAAGACAAGTCTTGTCAGAGTGGGGCATCTACAAGAGATGATGACCTCTGAGAGATCTGGGGTGTTCTGTTTTAACCCCTACACACTAAAGGCTGACCATGATTAGGTCTTATTTAACATTCTAAGTATTAACATTGTTTCATTCTCTCATTCATTACTGAATAACTCCTATGCTGAAAACACTGAAATTATAATAGCAAATAAAGGACATATGTTCAGATGGAGCTTCTGATCTAGCGGAGAAGACAGATATTAAATATTTATATATTCATAAATTGTGATAAAAGCATTAAATGGTAAAGACAGGCTGCCATGAACTAAAACAAGCTGGTTAGGGGAAAACAATACAAATTGTGGAGAAATGAGAGTCTGTCAGTCTTTGGAAATAACACTTGAGTTAAGACCTAAAGGATGACGGAGAGTTAGTAACTACACACCCAAGAAAGCACTCCATAGAGGCACCATCAGAGGAAGTGTGAGAGGCAAGTACTTGGCACTTCTAACTTACATTTCATACAGGTACTATTTCATTTAATGATCTTCATTTCCTTGGCATTCCCTAAATCAGAAATCCTTCAAGATTCAATGTTTAACTGTTTCCTGTTTCTCTTTCAAACCTTGGCTCATCGGTTACTACTTGTAACAAGCTGATGGTGTTCATGCCCCTGGGTCTTCACTTGTTTCATCACTGACAGTGTGTTCAACTCATGCTTTGACTTTGATTTTCATCCAGGTGATTATTCTTTGGCCAGTGGAATTTTAGCTAATATGATGCAAGCCAAGGTTTGAAAAGCACTGTTTCCTTGCTTCCTCTTGAACCTAGACTATAAGGTGAGGTTCAGACAGCCTGATTGAGGGATGTGACAGAAACAAGGCAGAGTCAAGACCATCCTAGAGCAGTTGAAGACATCTGACCCTCCAACAGGAGGACTCTCAGCCAAGATCAGCCCAGCTGCCTACCTGACTTGAACTTGGGGACACACATGGGTTAGTTGAGTCAATATCAGCATAACCATCCAGACAACCTTAATCTTCATAATCAATAACAAATGCCAGTTAAGTCACTGAGTTTTGGGGGTAGTTCCTTATGGAGCATTAATTGTGATGAGCTTGAACTGATACTTTTCTTCCAAAAACCTTTTAGATCTACTCAAACAGAATTGATTTTCCTAGTCTTCATTCCCATAGTACTTTGAACTTCTTTGGTGTTATGCTTTTCTAATCGTGCCAAAATAATTGGTTGACCAGTTTAGCGTCTCCATGAGGAGAGGAATGGTACTAAATTCACCTTTGTCCCATTAACCATCAGTATCTGACATTGTGACATTCAGTAGCACTACAGTGTTTTCAATGGAAGTGAATACACAAATTACACAAGGAAAATGGATAAAAGCCAAAGTGATAAGGAAATCTCTTTAGAAGAGTCCAGCAGAATTCAAGGTCTATGATAGCAGGAATGTTAACTATCTCGTCCACCATTGTAAACCTAGCACCCAACAGAGTCAGACACATAGTAATTCTCGAATGTTTATCAAAGGACATGAGCAGATAAATAAAAGAAAAAAATTAAAGAGGTTAATCTTGAGATGAGCTTCCCTACTCCAAAACTACTAATCCATAAAAGTCCCATGGATTAAGCAGAAGAGTTGAAAGTGTAGATTCAGTGTTTCCATATTTGTTTCCCATCCCAACTCTCTTTTTAAGGAGGCCACAGAGTCATCACCTTCAGACATGGAAGTAGGGGCCACATTCCTTGGCCCATCAGATAAATGAGATTTTAAAACAATACGGTTCATTTACAGTGCACCAGCACAAAAACCCCTGCAATACCTTTATGATAAAGGGAGAATAAGGGATAGATAGATATAAAGGGATCAGTTGGGCTTATTAATTGCTTTTCTATGATGATAAAAGTGTTTTTTTCAGGAAAAAGAGAAATGAAAAACAGTCTTTCTACTATCTAATTACCCTAGCTTCTGGACCTATATCAGGAGATACAGGTATTCATTTTTATTTCTAATCACAGATAGGAAAAGTCCCTACATATTTATAAATATACAAGTCCCTCATTATCTCCATTTATGAGAAAACTTTTAATCTCCTGAGTTTTAAAAATACCAAGGTTTCTATATTTCTTAAATAAAACACTTATCCCACTAATTGTCATTTTTATAGACTTTATTTACCGTCATCATTTCACATTCAGAAACAAATCTGCTAACTCTACTCCTCCTCGTTCCTAGGAGAGCATGCGTGATTATTCAAAGGAGGGGCATCCTTTGATTGGAAATATCCAATTAGTCCTTTTTACATCCTTTACCTCCAAAGAAGACATCAACATTAAACATTAAAGAGCCAGAAAAGCAATGGTTCTGACCATTTCTTTCTTCTCATTATAACCACTAACACAAATAAAAAAGTTTAGCACGATAAAACATTTAAACTTATTACCACCCTTTAAGAGGCCTATCAACAAACAGAATCTACAGGGAGGGTAACAAAAGCAATATTTCTTTTATGCTTTGTCTTCCCCTCTCCCCCACAAGCCTGGTCTGATTAGACAAAGCAAAATTCACATGTATAGTTCTACCCTTATTCCTCTAAATGGCCTATTTGGGAAACAAAATATATGCAACGGTTGATTCTTTTTATCAAGAAGAATTCACAATTTTGCATTTTGAATTGGTGGAATTTCCAATGAATATTTTTCATCAGCTATATGCATAGACTTATTATAAGAAATCACTATGACCATAGCAACCACCATCACCATATATTGGGCTCTTAATGTCAAGCACTCGGCTAATTACTTCACATGTGTGAGTTTCTTTAATCCTTACACAACTCATTGAGTTTAAGTCTTATTGACTACAAGAGGTTTCAGCGTTATTCATACAGATGTATTTGTTAGAATTTCATTTAGGACACATACCAAGGTGTCTGAAAATTAAGACTTCTATAAATGTCAACCATTATCAAAATGGCATAACTATTTTTCAGTAACCTCAAAGGCATGATTATGAAAGAGGTCAGTGAAAACAGTTTTGAGAAGAACTGAGATAATGTGCTCCAAAAAATAACTCTGATGAGCTAACTGGTTGAGGAATAGAATTTATAATATCTAGAGTAGATACTCTCTGCCTCTTTAAGTGAAATAACAGCAATCCCCCCCAATTTAATTCCTACTTAATCCCTAATGATTATTAAAATTTATCTCCACATTGACAAGAAAAATTCTTACTAGTAAACACAAAGTCGCCTGCAAGGTGTCAGGCTATAGGATCCAAATCAAAAAGGACAGACAAGTTAGATGAGAGCACAAACTCACATATAAATACCAGTAGGCAGCTAGGCTCATTCATTGGTGAATTGACAGACTTGGGCCCATAGCCTAACAGTTATCCATAATTTTCACTTGCTTCATTGCATTTAGTTGTTGTCCTACCTTTCCATGTCTCACGTCCCACCTGATGTTTCCTGTAATGATCTCTCAAATAAATGACCTGTACTGGAATCTTTGGGTTCTACTTCTCAGAGGGTTAGTGTGAAAATTATGTGTGTAAAAAGATCAAAATTTCACTTTTACAAACTTAGTTGGTTAAAACAAAGTGAAGGACAGTATGTGCCTGCTTTACAATCTATAACTATTTTAATTGTCTCGCAAAGTTTTAAGCTAATGGCTTTTTAGCTAATGGTAAAAGAAGTTAGAAACCTTACCCCAAAACAAACAAACAAACAAAAAACCCACAATTAACAATCAGTCTTTACTGATTGACAAAAGAAAAAAAACTTTTTCAAATTCAAACTATGATCCATTATGATCCATCCTTTCAGACTTTTATCCTCTCATTTCTATTCATCAAGGAAGATGGCACCAGTGTACATTGGATGGACTGTGCTTAGTATATCCAAAGAGTAGATGTGAAGACAAGATCCTTAAAAACCTTAGCAGCTACTTTATAAAGAGGCTGAGTGGTCTGCTCCCTGAATGATTGCCCTGGGATGCAATGGCCCCTTTGAGCTTTTGCAGTGCCATGATGTTTCCTTCCACTAAAGTCCCTGTCCCAGTCACTTTCTCTGCTAACCAGGTTCCACCCTTTGCAGCCTCTTCATACCTGATCTCTTCCCCGTGCACATTAAGCTTGTGAAAGTGGGTTCCACAGGCCATAGCAAGTGAAGAAAACTTCTTGTGTCTCATCAAGGGAGGCTTTTGTCTCTCTCAATGCCACTCCCTCTAGTCTGAGCCAGGCTGGATATGTTAAGTGTGCATATTCTCCTAGAGTGCTACTGAGAAAACATCCCCCAGGCTTCCCCTGATGCTTTCATGCTCCTCCAGAGTTATCTGGATATTTCACCATCGATCACCCCATATGAGTCCTACTCTAAAAGTAGAAAAACATGGACATCCATTTCTCACTTCTATTCTATGCCTTGATTTCCATTATTTATCTCATGTCCCCAGACAGCAAGATAGGCTTTTTCTCTATCTCCATCGCATAGTTTTCTCATAAAATGCTGTATGTTGTAGAGACCCACACATGATTCTTGATTAGATAAAAGAGGACCCTTGGAATTGAGAAACTCCACAAAACATAATTTAAAGATTATTGTTTTCATACAAGAGATCGCCTCTAAAACTTATAGCTGATCTGATCATTACCTTTATTCTTTGGTCCCAGGACCTTGAAATAGAAGAACACAATCAAGCATGATTGAAGAGGAACAGGAAAATTCACCAGTATAATATGCTGAAAATATTATTATGTGACCAATATAAAGTGCCTACAACAGTACACAGCTCTTAGCAGGTGGACCCTTGGGTCCAGTGCTGAAGTTGAAAGAAATCATCAATGGATCCCTGAAGAGATGATAAAAATATGAACATACAGAGACAATAATAGCATTAAAGGCAGAGGGAATAGTCTGAGCAGACATAGGGCATGAATTAGGATCCAAACATTAAAAGATGAGGGTGAGGGATTTGAACTTTATTCTATAGGCAATGAAGGACATTGAAAGCAGATCTTTGAGCAAAGAGGTAACAGGTTCATAATTTAAAAAAAAAAAAACAAAAAACAATAGACTACAGCAACAGTGAAATGAACATTTTTTTCATAATTGCAGCAAAAGCAAACATCAGATTTCAACAGGTAAGATCCAAGAACAGACTGGTGTTTAAATAAGAAATTCTTCCCATTCCTAACTTTTGCCTGGTGTCAAGATAGGAACTGGTCAAATGCCAGAACCCCAGAGAGAATCATTATAAAAATACTCAGAGACAGATCATTTATTAAAGAAGAATGCATTATTTTCCCTTAATTAGTATTCCTTCCAAAATTAAGTCTGCTCTTACTCTTTTATAATACTTTTTAGAAAGTGGCGATTCCTTGATTCCAACACTTTCACTAAAAAAACAATTTATAAGTAACCTAACAATTCCCCACACTGTCTAAAACATGCACTGTATTACTAGCCTAAAACACTTCTAGTGAGTTCATCAACAACCCAACAACTAAACTACAAGCAGACAGTCTCGTGCTCGCTGTCAGCAGACTCACACATGACCCACCAACTGAATGGAGTTTCACAGCAGTGAGATGTCCCAACACATGTCCCGAGACACATCTACTCATGCAGTGTATTACCAGAAATATTTTACACTTAAGTGTCATTTACTAAAAATAAAGAGTATTGGTGCCCCAGATTGCCTGAGAGGACTGCACAATTTCTAATTCACTATTTTTCCAATTGCTAGCGTGGTTTCCAGTCATTAGTACAGAGTAGACCAGGGCCTATAAAAGCATATTCTGAAGAGGTTTTCAAATGCAGCAGCAGTGGGGATCAAGTTTCTTTTGTTTTATTCTGCCAGCACATGTAGAACAACTTTGCTTTATTTTGTATCTACTAAAACATAAAACTAATTACAAAGGAATCTTCCCAGGGACTACATACAGAATTCATGCATTATAGGCCTAAACTTAAACTTTAAATGCTAAAATGGACCTAACAGTGGAGTAAACTAATGCATATTATAAAAACTGGTGATTTCAGAGAGGAAACAAGGTAGGATTTGACTGTATTCCATATGCAAGTTTAAAATGTTGCATTGTAGCATGGAGAATTTGGTATTTGGGTTCATCTGATTCACTTCTTCATAAAATAGAAAAAATCTGAACTACACAAATCAACTACCAAGAAGTCCCAAGCTCAGTTAACTAAGAGCAAGAGATTTACCCAAACTACAATGACCATTTTAAAAATTATTTCTAAATTGTAAATCAAAGAATTACCTCTGTGTAAAATATTATTGTACATTAAAAGCATGTACATATTATGAATAGATAAGTTAAAGCAGATTTTACTATTTTCATCATCCCACCTTGGCATTAGAATAGGGTGATGTCTTGCTTGCTGATGCAATATAACATATCAGAAGGATACACAACATGCGATACTTAACATCAATATTATTATTTTCCCTTTATAAACAATACCTCAAATATGTGAAAAAGGCTACAAAATCAATGCACAAAAGTCCGTTGCATTTCTATATTTAAGCAAATTACAGAAGACAAGAGAATCAAGAACACGATCCCATTTACAATAGAAACAAAAAGAATCAAATACCTTGGAATATACTTTACAAAGGATGTCAAAGACCTGGACAAGGAAAACTACAAGATTTTCTTTAAAGAAATAGAGAAGGGAACCACCAGTGCCTGCCAGGCTTCAGGTGCCCAGACTCCACGGAGGCCAAGAACCAGCGTTTACCAGGCCCTTGCTCCTGAGGACAAACAGAGCACAGGCCTGCCCTGCAGCGACCCAGAACCAGCACCCGAGATGCTTCAGTTACCCAGACTCCTGTCCCCGACACCACTGTGGCCACTCTTCCTGGATACCTGCAAGCAAGCCATGGACCCCACACTGCAGCAGCCTGAGACCAAGGCCCACCAGGCTTCAGGTACCCAAACCCTGTCCCCAGCACCGATGTGACCACAACCAGCGCACACTAGGCTTCAAGTCCCGTAGATCCTGGGGCCATCAACCTACAGCCCTGTCCGCCACTGCCTGGAACCAGTGCGCTGCCTGCCAGGCCTCAGAGCCACTGGCCCTTAGCCCTGGCTAGAACAAGTGCTAGGTAGACCTTAAGGACCTACACAGTACTTCCGCCCAGACCCAGAGATCCGAAAACACATAACTGGGCTACTGGAGAGCTGCAAAGCCAGCACCACCAAAAACAATGTCAGGGGCCACCACAAGAGGGCATCCGAGAGAGAAGGGCCGCTCACTGCCACTGAAGTCGAGGGGCTGGCACCTGCCACATCATCATCATACAAGTAGGATAAATCTAGAGTAAAAGGAAAGGAAAGCCACCGTGCTAAATTCAAGGCCAAAACAGAAAGCAATGCCAAAATCTAAGTCAACCAAAAAACATGAATGGCTCAAAAGAGGAAGATGCCAGAAGCCCACCAGAAAAGAACTATGTTGGTATGGATTGGGACAACCTAAAAGGTAAAAAGTTCAAAATAATAGTTATAATAAAGGCTAAATAAAATGCCAGAGGCACACACAGCTATACAAAGGCAATCGGAAGACCTCATAATAGAAGTGGCAGACAAAGGGAACACTTCACCAACGAGACTGAGATCTTGCAAAAAGTCCTTGCAGAAATGCCAAAAATGAAAGATACACTAAAAAGGGAAAGATAAATATGTAATCTGTACAAATATATAAATATGACATAGTATTAGCTCATAAAAGACTATTATAGATCAGTACAGTTAGAAACATTTCACAGGTCACCAATCCAATTCTAAAGAGATACACAGCTGGGAAGTAGATAAAACTAACAGAATAAATCCTGAGCCCTCCAAAGGAAAAGGCAAACTTAAACAAGAAATGAAGCAATAGACAGAGAAAATAAAGGTTCAAATGACAGTTAAAAAAAAGCCAACATTTCAGTCATGACTCTAAATGTTTGAACTAACTCATCATTAAAAGATATAGTGCCTAGATGGATGGATCAAAAAACAACTCATCAGTATCAGACAAGACAGACTTCCAACTGAAAATGTGTGAGACAAGAATGGACACACATTATGGTCAAGGGGGTAATCCATCAGAAGAAATAACTATCATCAATATGTAATACACCCATACTGAGTCATCTAAATCTATAAAACAAATATTGACAGAATCAAAGGCAGACAATGACAGTAAACAGCAATAGCAGGGGACATCAACATTGACTTATACCAAATATACAGATCAAATAAACAGAGTATCAGCAAGAAAATAACAGCCTTAGTTGAAACAACAGATCGTATGAACCTAACAGACATATACAAGGTGTTTACTTCAACAAAAAAATATATAAACTATTCTCAAATGTACATGGAAAATTCTCAAGGATAGACCATTTATGGGACACAAATTAATCTTGACAGGATTGAAATTATAGAAAGTATCTTCTATGACCACAGGGTTGGTTCATGCATAGAAATGGACCAAAATACAACTGTAAGAACCGTATAGATATGGAGATTGAACAGCAGGCTTCTGAACACGTCCTGGGTCATGGATGAAATTAAGACTTATCTGGAAACAAATGAAAATAAAGAGACAAGCTATCAGACATATGGGATGCAACAAAAGCAGTTCTGAGAAGAAAATTTATAGCCATTCAAGTATATACTAAAAACCAAGAGAGAGCCCAAATTAAAAATTCCCTCACAAACCTGAGCAAAACAGAAAAGGAATACCAATCAAACCCAAAAACAGCAGAAGAAAGAAAATAATAAAAATTAGAGAAGAAATCAATGAAATTGAAAACAAAGATTATCAAAATTATCAATCAATCCAAGAGCTGTTTCTTTGAAAAATTAAACAAAATCAGTACACCCCTAGTTAGACTAAGAAAAATATAGGAAAAAACCTAATAGCAAAAATCAGAAATCAAGGAGGTGCAATTTCAACTGACATCACAGAAATACAAAAGGTCATGAGAGACTATGTTACATGTTAATGTACATGTTAACAAATTTGTCAATCATGAAGAAATGGGAAGGTCTCTAGAATCCTAAAACCTCCCAAAACAGAACCAGGAGAACACAGACAACTTAAACAGACAAATAACAAGCACGGAAACTGAAACAATAATAAAAAGAAATCTTCCAAAAAACAGAAGCCCAGGTCAAGAAGGTTTCACTACCAAATTCTTCAACATGAAATGCTTCAACGGCAATAGAAACTACCACTAAAACAAAAAGGCAACTCAAGGAATTGGAGAAGAAAGTCATACAACATACATCAGATAAGAACTTAATCTCCAAATTACATTAAGAGCTCAGCAATAACAAAGAAAATGATCCACATGAGCAGAGCTCAACAGACACCTGTCTAAAGAAAAAACATAAATGGCCTACAGAGGCTGGAAAAATAAATGCTCTCCATCACTCATCATGAGAGAAATTCACATAGCAACTAACAAGATATACCACCTCCCGCCAGTGAGAATGGCCTATATCAAAAAGCCTGGAAATACCAGGTGTTGGAGGGGGTGTGGAGGAAAAAGAGCGCTCATACACGATTGGTGGGTATATAAATTGGTGTAACCCCTCAGAAAACAGTGTGAAGATTTCTTAAACAAAGATGGCTCTACCATTGAATGGATCAATGGACAAATTCTACTGATAGACATAAACTTAGAGGATACAAAATCACAAATCAGAAAAAGCATCTGCACCCCTAATACTCATAGCAGCACAGTTCAAAACAGCAAATACATGGAAACAACCTAAATGCTCATCAAGAGATGACTGGACAAAGAAGTTATATATATATACTCAATAGAACTCTGTGCAGGTATATAAAAAGATAAAATTATCCCCTTTGCAACAAACTAGATGGAATTGGAGGGAATCATGTTAAATTAAATAAGTGAGAAAGAAAAAGAGAAATACAAGATGGTTTTGTTCAGATAGACTATGATGAAGTGAAACAAGTGAACATACAAATCCCCCCAAAAATGACAGAACAAAAGACGGTGGTCACCAGGGGTGTTGCAATGAGGGGAGGGATGGAGAGGTATGAGGTAGTGGCAAAGCTCACTGCAACTCTCGTTGTCTGTGTGGTGTACAGACCGAGGTAGAGTTTCAATATCTTAAAATGAATATAGCATTGTGAACCAATGAAATAATAAATATTACTATTATACATAATCATAATAATAAAACTACGGGTAACAAAGAAATAGAAGATACAAAGTGATGGAAAGATATCCCATGCTCATGGTGGGAGAGTGTGAGAGGGGGGAGAATTAATATTGTTAAAATGATCATCTCACCTAAAGCAAAATACAGTTTAATGCAATCTCCATCAAAATCCGCTGGCATTTTTCAAGGAAATAAAACAAAAAAACTTTAAAATTTATATGAAAAAACAAAGACCCTGAATTGCAAAAACAATCATGAGGGGAAAAAAGAACAAAGCTGGAGGTATCACTCCCAGACATCAAAACCGTATGATACTAGAATAAATATTGGGACACAAGAGAATAGAACTATATCACCAGAAATAGACCCACTCACATATGGTCAATAATTATGACAAAGGAGCCAAGAATATTATGATAGAGAAAGAAACATCTTTTAAATAAATCATGCAGGGAAAACTGGATAGCCACATGCAAAAAAAAAAAAAAAAAAAAAAAAAAAAAAAAAAAAAAAATAAAAAAAAAAAAAAAAAAAAAAAAAAAAAAAAAAAAAAAAAAAAAAAAGTGCAGCTAAACAATTCTCTAATACCATACACAAAAATTAATTCAAATTAGAGGGTAGAGACTTGGGTGCAAGACCAGAAACCATAAAATACTTGGATGACAACATAGGAAAGACATTCCCTGATATCAGACTTAGAGAAATCTTTGGTGACTCAACTCCAGTGGCAAGGGAAACAGAAAGTAAAATAAACAAATGAGACATCAAACTAAAAAGGTTCTGCACAGTAAAAGAAGCCATCACCAAATAAAAAGACAACATACTGACTGAGAAAAGATATTTGCATTTCAGACATCTGACATGAGCTTAATATCCAAAATATACAAAGAATTCATAAAATACAACAGGAAAACAAACAATCCAATCCAAACATGGGCAGAAGAATTGGATAGACATTTCTCCAAAGAAGACATACAGATGGCCAATAGAAATACGAAAATTTGTTTTTCCTCACTTGCTATTAGGGAAATGTAAATCAAAACAACAATGAGATATCATCTTACACCTGTGAAACTAGCTATTATTCAAAAGTCTGGTAAAAACAAATGTTGGCAAGGATGTAGAGAAAAGGGAACACTTTACTCTGTTGGTATGAGTGTAAATTCATGCAACCCTAATGGAAAAGCAGTATGGCGATCCCTCAAAAAACTGAAGATGGAAATCCCATGCAATCCTATCACCCCACTTTTGGAGATTGACCAAAAAGATACAAAATGCACAAGATACATGCACCTTCATGTTTATTGCAGTATTCTTTACGTTAACCAGTATTAGAAATTACCTACTGCTCATCAGATGAATGGATAAAGAAGATGTAAGATATATATATACACATATATCTATCTATCTATCTATATTAGACAACCCTTAAAATAGATGAAATTCTGTCATTTGTGGTAAATGGATGAAGCTAGAGGGGATTATGCAAGATGAAATACATCAAGAAGAAAAACAAATTACTGGGCGATCTCACTTATATGTGAAATATAGGGAAACAAAGCAAAGGAACAGATTAAACAAAACCAATGCTTGGACATTAGTAATAGAACTGAGGTGACCAACAGACAATGGGATGCAGGCTGGAGTAAGTGATGGTGGGTCCAATGGACAATGGCGAAGAATTCTTGGTAACTTGGTGGTGGACAGGGAGTGCTGCCATGTATCTGAGGAATGGGGAACCTGCACATATGGGTTTACATTATTTTGAAAAGCAAAGTTACCTCAAATATTAATTATTTAATATGTGAAGTAATTTCAATATAACACTAAACATGTAAATGCAGTGATAAGATATAGCAAGATTACTGAAACTGGTTAATATTGCAGAGATTTATTTCGTGGAAAATACTTTAAAGAAGAAAAAATATTCTTTAAGTTCAAAGAAAGCTCTAGTCAAAGAAATGTCTTTCTAAGGAGATTTAAACATTCTGGACTCTTTCAGAAAGGAAATCAAGTGGAAAATTTGTAAGGGATCTTCCCTCAGCACTACAGAGACACAAAAACAGAGGCATTGTTTTCAAAGGAAACTGGCTTTTGTAACATAAAAAAAGATACCACTCGGGGTGAAAGTTGTAACCATGATATGGATCACACAACAGAAACAAGAAACTAAGCTATCACCACTTGAAATCAAAGAATGAGGACATGATGATTGAGATGCTCCAGGTAAAAGAGAGGTCGTGGTACAGTTCTCTCTTCTCCCCTCCCCTACTCTCCCCTCGCTCAACAAACAGCCTACAAATGGCATATTAAGGAGGAAATTTATTAATTGATACACGTTTTGTTCACTTACAGGTGAGCTGACTGGAGAAGAGAGCTTGATAGAAAGTAAATTTGAATGAAGTTTTTCTTTTTAATTTATAAAAATATGTTTAGTTCATTGACCTCTAGGTATTTGGAGAAACATACTTAAAGAACATTTCACTGACATAATTTGAAATAAGGTTAGTAGTTATAAGACATATATGTTCACTGTAGGAGAATATTCAACATAAATCAACCATGTTATTTTTATCATGACATCCAGGGAAGTTCAATGAAAAAAATCTTGTAATAGGAATTGACAGACATTTTGATACTATTGTAAGAATGAAAGTTACGGGATGTCGGACTTAAAAAGAAACCTAGGAACTATCATATCCGACATCTTTAATTTTGAAGATACAGAAGCCCACTGAGATTATCCAAAATCAGACACAGGGAGAAGAAGATTCATCCTATTTGCTCCTAAAAAATCCTTTCCATCCACCAAAACCTAATTCAAGACAGAGGAGATATAACAAGGGAGAAAGTGCAGTCCAATGAGTAGATTCTAAATTGATATCATCCATTCACAGTGTTTGTCCATCTCTTTTCTGTCAGGTTATAGATATTTACAGGCAAAATCTACCAATAAACCACCCCCAGAGGTCTTATTTTCTTCTCAATTTATCTGGAAATTGTGAGAAACTTGGGCTCTTTGGCTCTGATTATTGTTCAATGCTAGTGGTTTAAATGCATTCAAAGCTTTCCAGCTCAGTCTATATGTTACATATACCTGTATCAGTAGCTCTCCTCCTATCCCACCCTAGTGTCTGATGTACATTCTAAATAGCAGTACCTCGTTTCTAGGGACAGAAATGAAGGATTCATGCTCATAGCTACTGAAAGTGCTGCAGGCAAGAAGACCTGTCCTAAGAAGCCCTCTTTAGGAAATACCCTTGGCTAAAGAGCCACTTTTCCCAAGACTGTGCCTGCATCCTCAAGTAGTCTGCACCCAGAATCCAGGTAAAGACCTATTAAGCTGAGGGCAACGCTAACATTTCAACCCAGCTCCAAAGTTCTCTTCTGAAAATGCATTAGGCAGTTGTTTTCACTGTACTACTACAGCCTGTGTTTTTTTTTGCCCAGTTTGGCTTTTCTCCTGTCCTCCCAGACATTATTTCTAATAACCACTGACCCACAAATCCCCTTCACAGAGTCTGTCCTCTGGGGAACACAATCTACACAAAACTCAGCATCCCTCCATCTTTCATGTCTCAGATTAGCACCTCTCATCTTCGTGCTTATCCAATCAATGGACATTGAGCACCTGGCGCATGCCATGCTTTACACTTCAAGTGATGATTATTCACTTGTGAAAACAACAGACCTAGAGGATTTCACTGGTAACGTCTAGTAAATATTAAGGAAAAAATAAACCCAATTCTATTTAATCTCTTCTAGAAAATTGAAAAATATAGAGCTCTTCCCAAATAATTTTATAAGACCAATACTAACTTAACCCAGACAAGATCTCTCATAAATTAAATGCAAAAGTCCTTAACTGCATATTAGCAGTTCCCATCTAGGCACATGTAGAAGGTATTGTGCATCATAATGAAGTGAAGCACAAACCAGAAATGTAAGACTGATTCAGCATTCACAAATATCACAGTACAGACTAAATAATAAAAAGTAATAATATTAATGGATGTAGAGAAGGCATTCAATAATATTCAAATACCTATTAATAAGTCACAAAACTGAAAACAAACATTTTTTAACCTAATAAAATTTATATGTTAAAAAATGTTAAACTAACATCATAGTAGTAAGAGACTGGATGTTTTTTCCTAAGGTCAGGAACAACAGATGTCCTCTCTCATGACTATAGGGGTAGAAAACAGATCAACGGTCGCCAGAAGTTTGGAAAAAGAGGAAATGTTGGCTCGGAGAAGCACAACAAATTTTTCAGATTGGTGGAACTTCTCTATATGACAAGCTATATGACTCTGTAAAAGCTTACAGAACTTTACAGCACAAAGAGTCAACCTTAATGCATACATATTTTTTAAAAAACTTAACTAGGAAAGTAGAGGATCCTAGGAAAAAATATCCACACTGACCAAAGAATCTAACGCTATTACACAAGATAGCACCAGTGAAAGGAGTGGAGAAAAAGTCTCAATCTAAGTAACTTTGGAGAATGAGACTTTGATTAGAAATTGTTAGAGTAAAACAAAAAGAACATATAACCATTGTACTCTGGTTGATAAAGTCATTTCTTACAACTTAGGAGTGAACAATTCTTACTGCTATATATATATACTGAGATTAAATAAGGAAAAATATGGCAGATAGTGGGAGCCAGATTTTTCACTGTTAGAGTAGAATTTTAAACCTAAGTAATGGAAGGAGAGAATGAACCAAGTGGGATAGATTAGAATTGGAGAAATCAACATGAATTTAAATTTTCTTAAAATAGATATGAATACTATACTGACAATCATATGGTAAAAAGTAGATACAAATGATAATAGATCTCCAGTGATACAGAGATAATATAGATATAAGTAGATAAAGAAATAATTATACATACATAACACATGTCTATTATAATAACCACACATATGTTTCTTAGTCTGTCAGCTGAGTCTAGAATCTAGGACACAGTAACAATGAGCACCCCCGAGATTTCAGATCTTGCTTTTTAATACTCTATTAATACTTTAATAAAAGGAACCAAGATTTCCTGATTCAGGGATGGTGCATGGAAAATAAATGATGAGCCTGGAGCATCTTGTAGTGTGAGAAAGTCAGAAAGTGTTCAACTGGAAAAAAAATCTAAAGTGCCATTGACAGATGAGTGGATAAAGATGTAGTATACTTACACAACAGAATACTGTTTGGCTACAAAAAAAAGAGATAAAACAGATAAGATCCTGACATTTGCAGCAGCAAGGATGGACCCGGAGGGAATTATGCTCAGTGAGTCAGAAGGAGAGAAACAAACACCACTATGATTTCACTCATAGGTGGCACACAGAGAAAGCAGGCAAATAAATGAAACACACTGGACAAAAATAGACTGTTAGTCTGTTAGTCCAAATTGGTGGTTGTCACAGGGCAAGGGGAGAAGTGGGCAGACCTGGTAGAGGGTCAATTACAGAGTAATGGATGGAAGTGGATGCTTGTGGTGAATTTAATGAGGCCTATGCAGATGTTCATTCTCAATGGTGCGCATAGAAAACCTATGTAATGTTACTTTACAATGTTACTTCAAAAATAATCACGCTTTCAAAAGATGAAAAACTCTGGGCATGTTAAAAGGACATAGAAACCAACTGAAAAAAAAACTCCCAATGGCCAAAGCATTTGAGTTTGAACTTGAGGCTGGAAGGAAGACCAAAACATTGGATTATTACAAGGAGCATATGATTTCACTCACATGTGATTTATAGACAAACCAGTCAAATAACTAAAGCAAATCAAACAAAATGAACTTTTAATCTATAGAATCAAATTAAGAGGGTGATCAAATACGGTAAAGAGGGGGCAAATGCATGGTGAAGAATATAATTAGATTGTTAATAAACTGAATTATGTACAAATGGTGCTTTATGATGATGTACCCCTTAAGTCTCATAAAGCTATGAAGCAATGCTCTCTCAATAATTTTTTTAATCATTGGATTATAATCTAGGTTATAAAATAAATAACCATACATCAATACTGATTTAAATAAATGATTGAATACATGCATACATATGAATAAATAGACTATGACAAATAATTCTAAATAATGCATGTAGATATTCAGCCCACAAGGAGATACAGCAGAACTTCCCACCTTTTGAATGAGGACTTAGGTTAATGACTTACTTCCAAAGAGTAGAGTATGGAAAAAGAAAAGAAAACCGTATAGAGGAGAAACCTAATTTTACTACTTTAGTCAGGTGATCAGTCTTCTTTATTCTTATGCCATTCTTATGTATATAATAATAAATAGCAATAATATCTTGCATGTATTGAATGATTGCTATGTGCTATGTACTCTCTGAGGTGTTTCATTTAGTCCTCATAATAAGGTGGTTGGTATTATTATCCACACATTGCAAAAAACAAAACTAGTTCAAAGAGATTAAATAAGTTCACCAAGGTCACGCTTGGAAGTGATGACACCAAAGTGTGAACTGAGATACCTACAGATCCAGATTCCAATCTCTTAACCTTCATAGAATCTGCTTCTCTTCTCCCAATTGCCCTTTTAGAGACTTGTAATATTTGTTATTGATTTGTTCTTATAACTGAATGAGTGCTTTCTGAGAATATCATTGAAGTCCCCAAACATCTGATCAGAAAGAAAAAAAGAGCAAGAAAGATATTAACCTGAATATTTATGCTATATTCTGATCTTCAAAACCACAATCGAGGGAAATAAAACAATGCCATTAAAGGAATGTCACAGAATTACAGAATAACAATGTTTCATTGCCTTAGAAAATTCCAGTGCAGCATATAGATAAATACCTGAGAGCATACATCGATCAGCTTGTATCACCACTTATTTTCTGCTAGATGGTGGCTACTACCTATAGCCATCCTAGAATTTAAGATCCAAGCTCTAAACATTTTTAATCCCACAAAGCCAACCATATTTCTTGACTTTTCCTCCCATTCACATTAAAATCATCAGAAATATGTTCAATTAAATCTAATCAAGAACAGTATTCATTAAAAAATGTGTATTTCCAATTTTATTAATTAAAACCCTGCTTTACAGATTGATTATTGTTGTCTTAAACCTATTTAAAGATGAAAAATAAAAGGCACCTCAGACCACAAATAATTTTCAAGGAAACGGTTATGGACGAATCACATCTCCTAGTTCTTTAGATTCCTGCAATAGAAAAAGAAAATGAAGACTGTTTTATCAGTCATACAAATAAATGTTTTCTTTTGTGTTTATGGGCAATTGTGTCAAGAATATTCCTGAGTATAAATTCAAAGTGCTGGGGACTCTTTAAATTCATTGCATAACTTCAGGGGAGGAAAAATAATGTCAAGTAAAAAGCATGGATTCCTTTTTCACACATTTTCATAAACTGCAAGAATTTTAAACAACTATGAAATGACCTTTCCTAAGGAAAATATAACTTTACTAGAAATGACAAAACATTCTATACTGATCAAAGATTAGAATTCTAAAAATATTTATTTCATTCTTTTTTCATTGAAAGAAGGTGAATACTTAATATTCCCCCTTCAGACAAATCATCACTACATAGAAGTTAATCCTCCAGTTGAATAAGCCAACAGTAGTACATAGAATTCTCCCACAAACATAGATTTCAAGTAATGACATCTAGTACAGAATCTGTCTTCTACCACTTCGTCATCACCAGGCACTTTTGCCTGAAATAAAGTCAGAGTATCACTTTGCGTGCTTAACTAAACGAGCCTTCCAAAAACACTCTAATAATCAACTACTACATGTCCAGACAGATGGTCAAACTAATTAGATGGCTAAAATCAGCAGCCTATATCCTGGATGCTTTTTATTTCTATGGGAGGCTATGTTGAATCATATATCAAGCATTAATTTGTAGAATAAAATGTAATTTGCTTACTTAATGTAGATTCACAAAACCCTCAATTGAATTCAAATAGAAATATTTTCTAAAATGTCATTTTATTGCTAGCCTATTCACTAGTTTTCAGAAACATTTTAATCATCTCTCATGTTACTTTCTGTCATGCTGTTTTCTTTACCCCAAGCTATCAGTCACCACACTGAAGTCTTCACCAATTACCACATGGATAAAACTGCTCATGAGAGAAATCCACCACCCAGGAAGAGTATAATTTAAAAAAACTCTACCACCCCAAAATGAATATAGTTGGACTATTATCTCACTTGTGAAGTAGTTTTATATTCATTTTTATCTTTTGTTATACAGGGAGTACATGAGTTTACTGTAAAATAAAATCACAGTTAAATAAATGTAAAAATCTCATTTAGTTAAGCACATAAAGAGATGTTCTTATTTCATTTCAAGCAAAAGTGCCTGATGATGAGGAAGTGGTAGAAGACAGATTCCGTACTAGATTTTCATTCCTTGAAATCTATGTCCATGGGAGAATTCTATGTACTATCACTGTTTATAGTTTATCTTTAAATTCCATTTAAAAGAACGAGTTTAGGTAAGTTTAAATAAGCCAGTACAGGGAGCTGTGTGCCTGACAGCAGAAGGATGCTACTCTCCTCTTTCTTCCAGTTGTTTGGGGGGAGAAGCAGTCTGTGGCAGAGAATGCTAGTTAGTTGCCAAATCCCTTTCTTCTTCTCCACCCCTCACCAGACTGCATTTCTCAGACTCCTACATGCAGCTAAGAGCGACAAGTTACTGAGATCTAGCCAGTGAAATGTGAATAGAAACGAAAGATAGCAATTCCTCGCCTGGCCTACAAAACATTTCCCTCTTTACCCT
The DNA here is from genome assembly GCA_004363575.1 of Solenodon paradoxus. Classification (NCBI taxonomy): domain Eukaryota; kingdom Metazoa; phylum Chordata; class Mammalia; order Eulipotyphla; family Solenodontidae; genus Solenodon; species Solenodon paradoxus. Next base: position 559,685 of record RJWH01000586.1, read on the forward strand.
TTCGTCTAGTGCTGCCTGTAAGTACAGCAAACTTGGAAACCACGTGTTGCCGGTAAAGAGGGACAAAACAGAAGGAGTCTGGATCTCTGAGTTGCCACTGAACAACGGTTACCCTGACTAAGAACACCTGGATGCTTACGCGCACATGAGATGACCTCGGTGTGTCAAGGCTCTGAGATTTGTGCTGAGCTTGTTACTACCGTGAGCATATACCTTTACGAGTATCCCTAACAGGATTCGTAAAAACCACAGCCCTGCAAGGCAACAGTGATACAGAGGGCGGGGCAGGCAGCTTCAGGTCGACCACCAATAAATAGTTCTTGCCCTTCCTTTGTGCACATGCCACCCCTGCACTCAGGAAATGGCTTTCTTCCTCATCTCCCTGATGGAGATAGTGCTCTGACCTGTTTTCTCCAAGAGAATGTAGTGGAGCTCTTGAGCCTGCTTCAAGCCCAGCCTTGATCGTCCCTGATCGTCCAGACGGATTTTCATTCCACTTTGATGGAACCCAGTAGCAATGCTTTAAGGAAGTCCAGTCTGCCCTCTGGACATAGACGCCACTTGGAGAGGCTCTTGGGGTATGAGATACTCTGGAGAAAGGCCACATGGAAAAGACTCAAATTACTAAGGCCAAATGCCAGCTCCAAGTCTCCAGGCCTTGGCGAGACAGCCTCGTTCTTTCAGTCCAGCTTAACCCATGAGCCAGTTGAACACAGCCATGTGGGTGACCCCAGATGACACCCCGTGGAGCCGAGGAACTGTTCAGTCATCTCACAGAACCATGAAAAGCAATGAATGTTTTAAGACACTAAATATGTAGAAGGGAATGAGGCAGTTTCTTCTTAAGTAAGAAAAGAAAAATGATACATTAAAATGTTAAAGAATTAGGGTAGGAGATAGCCTGAGAAATAATAGCTCTTCTGCTGTGTTTTCAGCTTCAAAGTTCCAAAATATAAATAATTATATCCTCCTACCCTTTTAAAATGCTATTGTGTTCTCCTGTGATATGCATGCCAAAGGACGTCTTTTCTTAGTAACAAATATGCACTGATTTATACACAAATAAAAGTAGGAATACAAATAAGATTATTGTTTTGCTTTAAATAAAAATAATATATTCACAACAAAAAAGCTCAAATCACATGGATGGAGAGTGAAAGGGAGTACTACTTTGTAATGCTTCTCTCCCAACTCCAATCCCTCTCCTCTGCTCAAAGGCAACAATTGAGGACATTTCAAGTTGGGTATTTTTTTATTCTTCCAGGGTATTTTTTTCTACGATTACATAGAAACACATTCTGTGTGTTTGTACATGTGTATGGCTTTTTGTATTTGAATATGATTGAAATCAGATCATACATGTAATTTTGCAACTCACAGAAATCATTTTTGAAAGAATAAATATACTATAGCAGACACGATCAAGAGATTTTTTTTTTTTTGGTACACATGTGCTTTCTTTCTATGAAGGTGACATTTGAAGCTATCCCCTCTAGACCAAGAAAGTACCACCAATTACTTCCTCCTTTGATTTAAACTTATGAAATGCAGACTATCTTTCCCTCAAAGCAATTTCTTATCTCTTGGATTGTGAAGCATTTTGATTGCATCAATATCTGTTTCCCGTGTTTCTGTTTCAATTATTTCCCAATGGTCTTCAATTAAGAAAAAAAGATGGTGAAAGGCTACAACAATTTATTGGTTAACAAAAAGATTGTAAGGGCACTAAAAATATTTACCATCTCAAAACTGCAACACTTGTCTCAAACTTGGAAAAAAGAGAGTAAGAAAGGCACGAAAGTGTATAAATCCTTAGAGATATTTTTGTGCTCAGTTCTCTTGAATAATATATGTACTCAGGTCTTGAGTCAACTTCAGAAATGCTGGTAACTCTATAGAGGGATTTCTTGGGTGAAAAATTGCCAGATTTCTGGAAGTCAGACACGTCTAAAAATGGGTAAGTTTGGTTCTTTAATTCTGAAAGAAAATGTCTTTTCTTCTTCTCTGTAGATAAAAATAATGCCTAAAGACATTTTCAGGGCACACCATTTTAGGGAAAATGATGCTCTTTTTAAACAATAATTCAAATCAAACTGCTTCCTTATTAACAGAACATCAAACAGGACACAGTTGCTGCTGATACCAAGAGAATATTTATCTTCTTTCAACCAACATCCGTGGAGTTGATTATTCTTTAGGATCAGACAGAAGCCTGATCAGACAGACAATTTTCATACCAATACATAAGAGAAAAATGTTTAGCACAGTGTTTCTTCAACTCTTGGGGCCCTGGAAGTATATGATAGTGTCAAAAGGGCACTATATAATAATATCTGTACAGAGTGTGTCTTCTAAAGACAACCTAGATAATATTTCCTATTCCACATATTCTTGTGATAGTACAATTCCATTCATTGAAAAGCAAAATCTATATTCCCTTCCCCTGCAACTGACTGGTGGTTAATTCAACAAGTAGAATACAGTGATGCTGCATGACATCTGAGGCCAGGTAATCAAAGAAATTTAGTTTCCTCCTTTGCTGCTTTATAAATATGCTTTGAACCCTGAGCATCTATACATGAAGCTAGCACCCTGAAGCCACCATTTCGTGAGGAAACCCAAAATAGCCCACATAAGAGAACAGATGGTGAAACTCAGAGACTCTTTAAAGAGATAAGTGCATTAAGTTCCTAGCTACTCCATATCCCCAATATTTCAGATACGGACCCTCAAATCAGAACCAATTAGCCAAACCATTACCAAATTCTCATAGTTACCACAGCCATTGGATTTTGCAATGAGTTGTTTCCCAAGGGGAGAACTAGAACAATAGTTAATATTTATTGAGCTATAATAATATTGAACACAAAGTATTTTATTCAATGTATTGAGCACATAATACTTATGTGCCAGTGTTTAAAGAAAATTGCATGTACTAATTCAAATAATCCTTTCAAATTCCTAGTGAAGTAAATGCAAATATCCTATTTCAAAGACAGGAAATTAAATCAAAGAGCACCTTTGTAACTTCCACAAGGTCAGGGAACAAAGATGGAATTTAGCTCTGAGAGTCCAGCTCCTGATATAACAATTTTATTTCATCATTTTGTCTATTTTATCTTATTATATATTTATATTATATAGACTACACATTATAGCTGTGGTTGATACATATGCATATATTCATATTTACATGTATCTATCAACCACAGTTATATTACTGGATATAACAAAAATATTCAGAATATTTTAAGGTAATACATAAAAGTCCAGAGAAATATATGTTTGAAAATATTCAGCCAGACCCTTTGGAAATTATGCCTCTTATCAAAGCATTTGCTGAAAACATGTTTTCATTTCATTCCTATTTGTTATCATGAATTTGACTTTTCACTGAGGGTCATTAAATGAAATTGTTATATGAGAATGCTTTTCCATAATCAGTGAAAAGAAAGAGTTG